>LSSL01001615.1:9596-26932 GCA_001953115.1 Smittium mucronatum
AAATAAATAAATAATTTATACACTCTATCCTGATATTTAAGTAATCCCAAAATTTCCTAAATCTATGTTTATTTAATATCAAGACTCACTAAATCCTATAAATATCTTCTTTTTTTGATCTTTTAGAGATCTTATTAACTAATGGAGACCTATTTAAATCATCAGAAACGATACCGGAAATCTCTAATGGTTTAATATATAGATCATAATGCATTAAAAGGCTTCTTCTTTTGCATATTTTATCCACATTTAACCCTTGATTTATCTTCACCAAATACATAGCCTTAAAAAAATCAAGATGCAGAATTTCATATTATTTCATGTGTTAAAAATAATACCACCAGAAGACAGATCAACTATTATTAGTTTGTTTTTTTACTCTTCCTAACTATTTTCATCAAACCAACACAGTTTTATTCAGCATCCCATGTTAGTGTTTGTTTCCAATAAAATTTTGGCATCAAATGCCAAATTTATTTCATCTAGAGAGAATCTCATTTATTTCCTGAAAACCTCTTAGTCTATCTCAAGACTCAGATCATTTAATTAATCAAAATAATTTATATCCCTCTCTTTATTTATCCAGAAATAGTAGATACGGAATTATTTGATGACAAAGCTCCATATCTTGGTTCCGGAAAATATGATTATGCGCAATTTTTAGGGTTTAATAATGAAAGGTATTAATATAGTTTGATACTTGCAAAATTCGATTCTTCCATTTTTTACAAAAATTAAATTAAGTAAAATAATTTGCTGCTTCTTAAATATTTTTAGTTTTGTTTTTTAATAACTTTGCAAAGAAAATTATAAATATATGTACCTGAAAGCAAGGGTGTTTTTCATTTGGAATTTCATTAAATATCTCATATTCAATACCTTTCTTACCATCGCATATATAAACTGAATTTAAGTTATTGGCCAGGAAGTATTTTTTTATATTGGATTTTTTTAGAAAAATGACCATGACTCGATTTTCCAGTTAGATGAATTTAGAAAGATATCGGAATTATATTTAAATATCTTGATTTAACATATTCCATTTTAAAAATTCCCAAATATTTCGAGTGTAAATTAAAAGCGTAAAATGAGAACACTGGAATAAAAAATCAGCGTAATGAAATAAGAGAATGGGAAAATTATAAAACCTTCCAAATTTTTTTCTAAAACCCCAATTTTATCAGGGTTTTAATTACGAATTTTTTCTATAGGATTATTTTTTTATTTTATCTTTAACTCTTAATTTTTTATATCCTTTATTTTTTGGTGATTCAAGACTTATGTATATCAATGGAGTAAATGATTTACGTGCAATAATTTTGTAAATTTTATTTTGATAATGATTGCTTAGTACTTGAAAAAAATTCCAGTATCGACCATGATACTTTTTTAACAGCTTTTCCCAGATATTTGTGACATAATCTTAAAAATTACTGATTTTGATTTATAAATAGGTGGATTTCCTTTCCTTTTTTAAATAATATTTATAATTTCAAGTGCAATAAGAATTGATACATCTTTCGGTGATCCTATTTCTAGTGCTATACAGAAGATTGTAGCGACTATTTAATTTTACTTTCTGTTTAATCGAAAAATCTAATTCCTGTTTTTTAATTTCAAAGTTTCTATTTATTAGTGATTCATCATAAAGATCATATTAATTGAAAACAATCAAATATTTGCTATTATCATCCTTTTTTTAAGATAAAAAAGACCTAAAAAAATTAACAGCTATTTTTTAAAAAAAGCACTATAAAAAAAACAGAAAAAACTATAAATTTCTTTTTTCGTTACTATAATTTAATGATCTTGAATATTGTGCTTCAATTTATTGGGCTAAATTGGATTTTAAAACTGACCTTTTATTTCACGTTTTATTTCCAAGTAACATGTGTATTTTTAAGATGATATTTTTGATTTAGATCTAATTCGAGCAAACGCCCACTACATGCTGACTCATCTTATAGAATCTATAAATTTAGAAATATGAAGTCAAAATTTTTTCTATCAAACTTTTTCAAGTGAAATAGGTAATAATTAATTGCTTCAAAAAAAATGAAAAATAAAACCTACTCTTGTTGAAATCTAGTGGATAACGAAATACAAATTTCCCAAACGATCTTTTGCTAACCTCCCAAGCTCCCAAAGATCGTTAATGGCAGAGTAAAAAGTTGAAATTTCTGGTTTTTCATATACTTTATAAGCGAGATTTATAAACGGTGGGTTTTTTTAAAAGTTATCGCGATTCAAAGCTTAGAGTATAAAATTTTTACTCACGTTGCTGAGTAACCTTGACCGTTTTCCTAGAAAGTAAATTAACCAATTGAAAAAATATTTGTAAATAAAAAAATATTTCATAGTTAATATTTCTTTTTTTTTAATAATCAGATGCATTAAGATGATACTGTTTGACAGAAGGATAAAACTGTTTAAAAAAATTTACTATTTTAACAATTATTTTGCAATATGGCTTTTTTAAAAAAATTAATAAATTTTAATTTATTTTTATCTATATTTTGAGTGCTAATTTTTTTATTTTTATGTATAAATCCAATGTTTATAGCATAAAGAAAGGTTGAAAAAATGTTTCCAATTTTTAGTATTCAAGTTTTAATGTACTCTTTTCTCGAAAAAATTTATATTCAAAAAAAATGAGGGGATTGAATTTATATCATAAGCATTATATTATACTCCTTAAAAAAGGTGGCATATGAAACACTGGGTATTTGGAAATTCCCTATTTTAGTTTTTTTTTACAAGTTGATCTAAAAAAATACATATTCTCATTTAACTATCTTATGTGTTCGCACCAAAAACATTCTATTTTCAGATTACAGTAAAAAAATCGCTTTCTTATTTAACAATTAATGTTGGAAATACTTCTGACTTATATATATAAAGAATTCCAAATTATTAATGCCTAACCTACGATTAAGATAATTCTTTAGAGATAAAGTTTATAAATGTTATTAATATTACTTCAAAATCCTTATATTATCCGCATTTATTTAAGTAATGGCTATGATCAAATAAAGAGAATTTTTAATATCACTATATTATTAAATATATTTTGAAAATAAAAGGTAAATATTTCATTATATTTCTCTATAAAAATTGAATTGTATATTATTCCTCCCAAATATTGGAACGGATTTTAAAAAAATTAATTTTTTTAATCCCATATTGTTGAAAAAAAGCAGTGCTAGCTAATAGCGAATTTTAAAAATAATTATTTTTTGAATTTGTTACTTTGTATTATTTATATTAACTTTCATGTATATTATTATAAATAGTAACGAGAACATATTTTAGATACTTATGCACCATTTTATTTTATAGACCTTTAAATATATAAATCTTTTAAAATTATTCCTTTTTGAATGTGGCGTTTAAAATTAAAGCAAATTTCATTTTTTTGACATTAATTTATGAATATAAGTGAATATAAAGTTATCATTCAACTTAAAAAGTGTACTGAATAAAAAACCCCATGGAAATATAGTATTGAGTCGATGGATATTTTGATTATTATCAAATTTTGCAGGTCTAATATTTTGAATATAGCAGTATATAATCCACTAGTGTTCTATTATATAAAATAGACTTTTGCCCTTAATTTTAGGTGCAATAACATCGTAATATACAATTATATAGCTTATTAACTTGTTTTAATTTTATCTCTTAGTATTTTCTTAATCACAGCTAAATATATTGCAGATATACGGAAAATATTTATAATCTGCTAAATAGCGGTTAAACTCCTCAAAATTTAATACCTATTATAAAAAATTTGTATCCGGAGGTTTAATTTCTTTATAAGCTTTTATTGGGATTAAATGTATTATTAGGCCAAATTAAATACCCGATAATATAGTAAGCTATTTTTTAGACATGTCAATTTTTTTGAAAGTATATTCGCAAATACACCAACTTGGCGATTTGATATTATTAATAGTAGTTTAATTCTGATAAATCATAAAAGATTTTTTTTTTTTTTTAGAACTACTTTTATGCACAAATAGGATAATATGAACTTTATAAAATTTGATTTGAAAACTAGCCCCTCATGTCTAATTATAATAAGGATCATGAATCAAATTTTTTACTCGGCTAATATTAATCTATATAGTAAATTTTTATTTATTATATACTTTTTTTTAGTATATTGATTGAACTATTACCAAGATTGATTTTTATTTTAGTAAAATGCATTCATTTAAATATATTTTTAATTATAAAAAATAAATAGTTTAATCTTAGGCGGGGCTTCAACAGTGAAACGTTACAACTGGTTATTTTTTTGTATAAAAATATTTTCCTATTAAAAAAGCCATCAAAATGTATGAAGATATAGTATAAGGGCTAGTTCAAAAAATGCCTATTTTTATCGGAGCTTAATTTAGCACTTTTTATTCGATACTAAATCATCCCAAAAAAATTTTTTTTTGAAAGCATAAATCTAATTTAAACGTAAATAAAAATTTATTTGCCTAATAATCACAGAAATTTTAATAATTAGAATAAAAATATCATTTTAATTATTTTTTAACCCTTTCCGGATCCAAACTCTGTTATCAGATCATTTCAATAAGTTTTTACATCCGATTCTGAGTTTACCCAACGACTTTTAATCAAATTTAAATTTCAACCAGACCAAATTTCACAATCCTATTTATTCCAAAATTAACGAAGAACATACTGAAGCCTTTTAGTGTAAAAATTGTAAACACTATTTTCCAAAACCTATAATTAATAATAATTATTCAATAATAAATTCAACCCAGCTTTTTTTTTCTCCTATTTTAAGTTATATAATGGATGAAAAGTCAATTTGGTTAAATATGAATTGGTTAAAATATCACTTGGTTGCTTTTAATTGAATGAAATGAGTTTGGATTAAATTTTGCTTAGCCCCTAATTTTTTCGGTTTTTTTGTTCATAAATATTAAAATCTACAATTTTTTTAATAAATATTTCAACAAATATCATGTAAATATTATCAATAAAATGATAAAACTGAACATATTAATTCTTTAGTTGATTTTTTGAAAAAGATATGTAAGGAAAAAGAAATACTATGACAACTTTAGATGCATATATAAAATAAAATTCAGTGATATGGAAAAAAAAAATCAAAACCTTAGTGCAACAATTCCCTCAACCCCCACCTTCTCAAATTTTTCCAAAAATTTTTTTGGGCAGGTTCGTTATAAATAAAATTTAATTAAAATGAATACAATTAAATATATTTTCTGAATTATTTATTGGTGAATAAAAAGTGTTAATTCCAGTTTCATGAAATATTCAAAATTTTATAGATAAGATCTTAATATAATGTAAAATCAAATAAGTCTTCATTTTTGTGGAAATTGGATGATTTTCAAAATATAAAGTAGAAACATTGGAATTTAAGCGGAATTGTAAAATGGTCAAAAAGGTAGATCAAATTTTAAAAAGAAAATGGTCCTGACACCATTAAGCTCTTTTCTGTTTCTGAAATTTCCTGGATTTTTTATTGACATGGAGAAAAATGAATGATTTTTTGCTTTTTTAGAAAATAAATAAATGATATTTAACCAATTTTATTGGTTTATTTGGCCGGATATCATTTTTATAGGATAATAATAGAACTATCGCCATTATTCTCTTTTAAAAGAGTTAAAGAAAGAAAGAAAAATTATGACAACTTTTCTAACTGCTTATATCAATGTGGATATGAATTTTTGGTCTAATATCGGTTTCTATTGATGTTATAGCTGAATAAAAATCATATAAATTTTGTATTTAATCCATATTACTTAATAAAAGACACCATAATAATTATGCTTAAAGTCTCTTTATCCAAAAATCAATAATTATGCATCAAATTTAAATATCCAATTTTTGGGCTATAATACCCGAAGTTCAATGTAAACTAATTTTTTTGCTATATATTGGCTACAAAACCTTAATATAACTATCTTTATTTGAAATTTAGTTATTTCTTAAAATAACCACCATTTCAGGAAAATAGCCCTCAGAACTTTTTATTATTTTTTTTTACACAGAATTTATTTCAGAACTGTTAATTTTGTGCATTTTGTTCTTTTTTACTATCGGTTATCATTAGCAATACAAAATACTTTCAGAAATATCCTTAATTTTCTCCTCTAAATCTTTTCTAAAATAAGTTATTTATAGCTGCGCATGAATAAACCTAACATACCTTTTTTATATATATCTGAATATCTAATATAATTGTTACTAATGGCATGAATACTGCTAAGGATTATCTCAACCTTTTTTAAGGTGATTTGATTACTCTCTAAAATAAAATATGAAATATATTTGAGCTTATTGCAAAATTAATAACAAATTATTGTGTATTTCTTTTTAAATTTTTTTTGTTCCTGTCTTTTTACACACGGTTTTAGACTTAATATATATATACTTATGAGATTCCAATTTAAAAGCTTTTTCTTAGGCTACTTGTTGATATCTTATGACATTTTGCATTGATTTATTATTACTTTCTGGATTTTTTAAAGGAAAAAATAGATCGGAAAATTTAAAAGCGATTCATATATAGTTCACTTTTTTTGTTTTCATTTTAACCCTACCTCTGAGCCCTAAGTTTTTTTCTCCAATTTTATACAGCTCTTATTTACTTAACCTTTTTAAAAAATTCTAATTATATTGGATTTTATTTAATCGGGCTGAAATTCAAAATTGTTTAAATTTCTACGGTTTTTAATAAATTTGAGCTTGTATTAGATTAAATGAATGAAAATTTAAAGAAAATCTGTAAATTCATTTGAATTGGTTGCTTGTGGAATAAATTAGTCGATAACTACATAAAGTGACATATCTTGACGCAAATTTTCAGACCGTCACTATTTAACCTCCCTTTAGAGGGATGGTTTGTTATTTGAGATTCTACTGTGGTCAAAATGAGTCGGAATGATTGTTCTGAGTCTAGGAATATCTGGCAAATAGAATGACATGTGAATCACTCAAGCGCGCTATAAATTAAAACAAAGTATTACTGGCATTTAATAAAAACCAAAACAATGAAGTGAGATATATAGTTGCAAATCGAAAAAATGCTAGCCACAATTGGTCAATTTTTTCGGTCATTTCTAATAGCTCAAATTAGAAAAAAGGAGAAACCCATTAGGCATAAAAATAAAGATTTTTGGTTTCATGTGCTGATGAAAATTAGTTTAGGGGTCTAATTGGATTCAACTTTTTGATTGAAAAAAAAAAAAGAAAAGGAAAAAGAAAAGCCTGTTAAAATAATGCAAAATAGTTTTTTTAAAAAGTTTGAGTAAAGTTTCAAGTAGAGATGCCAGTAAAGCTAACAAATATAATTCCAAAGTTCCGGGCTGTTCTCGCAACAGCCAATTTGTCAAAGAAGAATGCTGCTGCTTACATCAAGGCGTACACGAACCTAATCAAAGGAAAGGAACACGAATATAAAGAAGGGGGAAAAGAGCTGCCCCCTTTCAATCTGCCTATCCGAACTACTTTGCAAGTATTCGATCAAGGTAGACTGCTTGATTCGGCAACGGATCCAAGCCCGGCTCGAATCACACAGCCAAAATCAACTGAATATGATGCGTACTCTCAGATCCCCTATGAGAAGAATGCCGGGGAAGACAGTTTCTTTTTAACCACAAACAACTTCAATCTCGTTTTTGGAGTTGCTGATGGGGTGGGTGGCTGGAACGATAGTGGGATAGATCCTAGCGTGTTTTCGCGGACGCTGACAAATTATATTACAAGGGTGGGGCGTACACAATGGACCCTTCATCAGACTGATTCCTTGGAGCCTAGTAAGATCATCTCTCTGGCGTATGCACACATGATCAACGATGATCACCCGTTGTTCGGAAGCAGCACGATTACAGTCGGCTCAATAAATCTTGTCGATGGGAAGTTTGACATTTCGCAGTTGGGTGATTCCGGGTATTCTATCTACAGTGTTGGTGGCTCCAGTGCCACCGGGGTTGGGAATGGCTATGATACTTCCAACCATGAATCGACTGGTAACGTCCGCACCCGCATCGTGTCCCCGGACCACCAACACAAATTCAATATGCCATACCAGCTCGTAGGCAAGCTTCCATCTGGCCGATTTCCACACAAATCCCTCCCACCCAAAAACGGGCTTTGTTTTGAGCCCGTTGATCCTATCTCCAACGATAAATTACCCCCCAAAGCACTTGAATTCAAGTCCACCATTTCCCTCGGCCTCGATACCCCCCTCGATTCTGTCTCTTCTAGCTACAACCTTGAGGCAAAAGATCTCGTTCTTGTTGCCACCGACGGTCTTTTTGACAACGTTTTTAACGAAGAAATCGAATCAATCATTAGCAAGCACTTATTCCCCCCGTCTTTATCCAAAGATGGCGTTTCGACCAACTCTTCTTCCCACTCCCTTGAGTCTGACATCGCTCTTATCGCCAATGATTTGGTAATGGCTGCTTGTCTCAACTACTTGCGTTCTGATCTCGAAAGTCCCTTTAGCCAACGCGCTAAGCAGGCCGGGTACTCTTTCCGCGGTGGGAAGCCCGATGATATTACTTTGACTCTTGCTTATCTTCTCCCAACCATTCCAAATTCGAAATTATAAACACGTTCATTTATTCCATTATCCCACCTGATAACTCTGCCCCTTCGATCTTAATTACTCTATAATTATCCATCATCCCCCCTCCTCTCCCCTTTTCTCTTTTTTCCATTGTGTCTAAACGCACTTTCAAGTTTTTCAAACTTAGCTATTTCATTGTAAACTACCTGATTTTCCCAATCGCTTTTCGCATTTAATAAAAGATAGATTATTTATACTGTATTTGTTTGAATTAAATTTTTTATAACCGATGTGAAATATATATTCCGGTTTGCTAATCTTTAAATGATCATGTTTGGTGATCACCAAAATGTGACCAACAGAATATATATTCCGAACTGGGTATAAATTATGTCTTATTAAAAAATAATACTGCTCTAGAATGTGCATATATCAGGTAGCCAACATTAAAAACTTGGATTGCCGACCTCATAAAGCCATCCATCAAGGTCAGAATGTCCACGTGGATGACCTGAAGTGCTAGGTGGATAAAAAAAAAAATTCGTGTTCAAAGGGTGAAACAACCATCACTATAATCTACAGAAAAAGAAGAAATAGCCGGTCAAAAATCCACCAGTGGACGTTGGACCGAAAAACCGGCGAAGGAAGCTAGACGAATATTGGGCATCTTATCACTGATCTGATACTTGGACTCCAGGACATCGGGAAAATGCGAATGGATACCTTTCGCAACGTCCAGCAACTATCAAATATGATATATGTAGATGAATTTTTTTGTTAAAAGTGTTCCTTATGAGAAATCGACGTGCCTGAAACTGTATATCACATCTTATTATATTGCGACGATGTAATAATCAACGGAATGAGACGATCGGCTGGTTCATACCTACACCGGTCGTCTCAGACGTCAAAAACCAACTTTCTAATTTCAATGAATCTCAGTTGGGTATAGTTGGGAATCTCCTTGAGATGGAGGGGGTGGGGGGTCTAAATATAATTTCAGTCAGCTACAAGCCGACACTTTCGATCTTGAATCTGTGCTGGAAACATCCAAATTTTTAATTGACATACGTGTGCACAAGATATTTAAGAATCAAAGTAAAAGTGATTCTTCAATCCCCTTGAACCAATGTACTAGAGATGCGGAGCTGCAGAGGGGAAGTGGGTGACAATTTTTTAAATTTTTTTAACTAATTTTTACATCTTTTTATTTATTTAAAATAAATTTCCCTTAAAAAAACAGAATATATATTGGTTTCGAGAGAAAATCGAATGGATTAAATTCTGGATGAAGTTTATGGCACGAAATGGGCCACTAGCATTAAAATATCATAGAATACACTTATAAATCATAAAAAAACACATCAAGTGATCAAACGAAATATTTATTTTCATAGGAGAGAATATATTGTAATACAAAAAACCTCAATTAAATAAGGTATCTTTAATCCACATACCCAATTCAAAAATAGGCTATAATAAAATAAGAATCAGGACTATATAAATGGAATTATAAATACTATAAAATGATAGCGGCTCCAGAATCATTTTCTTGGAACCCGTACTTTAAAGTAAGTGAGTAAAATTTGGGAGGAATCAAAGAATGAAATAAAAAATCAGCTCGTGTAAATACGATAACCACGCTGGAAAAAACCAATAAACATGCCTTTTTTTCCCTTCATCCCTTCAATGATTTAATACATTCTATTGATTTGATTGGTAATCGGGGGTTCTAGTTTCTGAGTATGGGGATGTATCCTTTCATTGTTAATATTGATCCTATTCCTAGGATGTCCATCAATCTTGCTATTGGCTTTAATATTTTCTAAATTAGTGCCATCAATCTGCGTGAATATAGGCAAGTTTACATTAGCTAGTTTTTGGTTACTTTTTTTTGGATTGGACCTGATATTATTTGAAAGAGAACTTTCTTGATATGAGCTATATGGATCACGAGAGTATGCGCTTCTATTTACCATGAGGCCTTCATTATTAGTTTTAAATTTATGTTTCAATAGAGTGTCTTCAGGAGAGCTTCTATTTGAAAGTGAACCGGATAATGGCTGGGTGTTAATATCCAAATTCCTCATACCAGATGAGAGCTTCCGAGTATTCAACATTGCCAAAGTAGAGGTTTTTAAAGGGGTGGAGGTGGAAATGGGTTTGGTGTTATTTGAAGATTCTAAACTATTTGGGCTTGAAGAACCCGATGATTTTTTGGGAGAAATGTCGTCATTGATATTCCTGATCTCTTGGTTAGAATCTTTTAAAGAAGGCAATGTGGAGCTCAAAGGATCGTCTTTGGGATCCAGTGGCCAAATAACATCAACTTTGTTGATCAAGAAAGTAATACACATGTTTATATAACTCATATGTTGCATTTCTTGGTTAAATTGACTTTCAGGCAATCTAAGCAAGTTTGGAGCGAAAACCATGGAAAGATTTGCAGCGGGCATCAGATTACGGCTACTGTTGTTACCAACTTTTTTCAAATGTCTTAGCAAATAGGTCAAAGTATTCATATGCGAGATTGGTAGTTTTGAGCCTATCTCCCTGATTCTTTTAATTTTAATAAATTCAGCATCAGATACACTATCTGGAGGTGACCTCTTGGAGATGTTTTTATTATTAGAGATATCTTTATTGTTGAAAATATTAATCCATTCATTGTAATATTCTAGAGTCAGCAGAGGAACGGGTAGACCACGAAAATATTGTTTCAGAACGCTGGTTACGCTGCTAACATCTATATCAAGTTCTTTAGTGGAGAATATAGAGGAGAAGTCACACGATTCTCTGAAATCAATCCTATTCTCTACAGGCTCACCTCTATTTGAAGATTTAGCATAAAGCTTATTTAAGTAGTTATTTCTAGATTTAACAACTTTAAGAATGTTATTGTGTATGCACTTTATATCACTAGAAGACCCGCTAATTCTATATATACCCTCCATGTTGATACCATTTAGCTCAATGTATTCAATACATGATTTAACAAGTATTGGAATGTGATCGGGATCTTGTTCAATTTTGACCTGCATTTCTAAAGGGCGCTTGAATAAGTCGTCGAGGATTGGCTTATTGTTAAAATTTCCAGGGTCTGATTCATCTTCTGGAGATGGATGGTGGCTAGCGGAGTTGGGGGTGATATTAAGAGCAGTTAGGTCGCTGGAATTACCGGACAGATTTGGGATCGTTTGATAGTCCTTTTTGAAATTGGAAGGAATTACACAATAACTGGTGGCACCTGGAAAGCATTTCTGATGGCAAGTGTAACCGCATACTCTGCACCTCAGTTCCTTGCTGTTTAGACCCCAAATCAAATCATTGCATTTATCACATCGTACGGGGCGTAGTGTATTTATAAAGGTAAAAGCATGATTATTAGAGACGCCCAAAAAAGCTTCAACCTTTTTGGATATTCCATTAGAATTATTTTGTTTTGTTTTATTTAATGGTAAATCAGCGTATGAATCGTCGAATTGAATACTAGAATCGTCCCTAATGAAGGATTCAGTGATTTCAGTTGGCAAAGAGGATTTCTAAAATAAAAATAAAAATATTAGACATATTCAAATAAAAAAGATAAAAAATGGCGAATAACAATACCTTTAGAGAATGCAGCTCCTTTTCTAGAGAGAGTATATGCTTATATGTAAGTGTCAGCTCATCTCTGAGATCAGAAAGGCTGAGTTCAGAGATTGAAGATATCTTTTTGTTTATTGAAACCTCAAGTTCGGATAAACTGGGAGGATTAACTATGCCAGCTAGGAAATTAGGTGCTTGGGAAGCTGGGGAAAAGGGAGAGAAATCAGGACCACTGATGGGCTCGCTATTAAAAAAATTGCTGGTATCAATGATGGGAGGAATATTGAATTTAGATTCATCTGAAGGTTTGGTCCGGATAGGGTTAGTGTCGATTTGACGTCCTTCAATTGGAGAATCTTGAGTTGAAGAATTCAGTTTTGAAGTGGGAGAGGGATCTAATTTATCAGCTTTAGGGGTCTCAGAGGAGATGAAGGGGTGGCTAATAACCAGCTTGTTGAGGGCAGGCTTTTTTTTTGCGTCACTATACACAAGAGAAAGTGCCTCCTTATTAAAGTTCAATTTCTCATCGTCAAAATTGGGAGAGGAAGTTAGAGGTTCAATCTAAAAGTGAAAAAATATATAAGATCTTGTAATAAGAAAAAGAAAAAAAAGAGTATGTACATCTTTATCGGAAGGAAGCTTGGGGAGATCTTTTTTTCTCTTATTTTTTTCAAGCTGCTTTATCTGAGCAAGTTTTTTACGTTCCTTTCTTTGATTGTAGCATGGAACACAGTAAATGACGCCCTAATAAAAAAAGGAAACAAGTTGGAAGAGAAAAAAGAAGAAAGAAAAGAGCTTAAAGACATTACAGCATTAGTTTTTGCAAAAGATTTGCCTTGAATTTTTTCTTTACATTGACCGCAGCGAAAACATTCAGAATGATAAGTTCCTTCAGCTGTAGAAGAAAGTCGGAATTGAAAGCAAATAGGGTAAAGAAATGTAAGCACTTTAAAAAAGTAAAAAAAAAATAGTATCGAGGAATAGAGCATACCAGTCACAATGGCTTCATCGAATATCTGTTTTTTACAAAGGGAACAACTATATGAACAATCGGAGCATATAGGCTTACCATCAGCCAAAAAAAGCAAGTTGGAGTCGAAATTTATGAGCTTTTTGCAGGAGGTGCATTTAAAACATTCGAGATGCCACACGCCATCGGCAAATTGTATAGCATTCCCTTTTTCGATTACTTTTTGGCAACCTGAACATTGCGGAGAAATCAATTCCTGATCTACAGGTTTTTGAGGGGCTCGGAGAGCAGCATTTGAGGGATGTCTTGAAAGGATCGGATTGTCGGAGACGACACTATTAACTAGAGAATCTGAGCGAGTTTTTAAATCAGGCATGAGGGATCAAACTTATAATGTGATTCGTAAACAGAAAAATATGCTCATATGGGATAGGAAGCGCTTTAGTGGGATGGATGGGAGAAGGGATGGTATTGAGGGAAAATAGAATGATGGAAAGGGATTGAATTTTTTTTAGAGAAATGAAAGCGGGGTGGAGGTTAGGAATTGATACACAGTTTTATGTATTTTGGTGAAGTACAAGAAATAAATAAACAGGAGGTTTAATTAGAAAACTTAGCTTTGGTGTAGCAAAATTTGAAAAACGAAATGTAATAGCCCTTAAAGAAAGTCTACACTTTATATGGAAACCCCAAAGAATACCTCTTTTCATTCGCACCCACCCCACCTCAGTTATTTCTATTCGATACCAGTTTTCTAATATTTGACATAATCTTTATTAATAACCAGTGATACTAATTAAAAAAATCACCAATGATATTCATAAAAGAAGGCTGCTGTAATTGAGAAAATTTATTGGATAAACTATTGGATAAACCTCTGCGTTTATGTATGGATATAGCCAAGTTCATTGAAAGACATATTCAATTAAGGAAAGTTTATAACTCTGAGGTACCAACATGCATAATTAATTAGAAATCCAACGATTCCAGGTTTTTCAATTGGAAAATAATTTAGCCAAGTGATTCCCAATTAGCCAACTAAACAGAAAGGGTGAAAATGGACCGGCTGAATGGTTGCAAGAACAATAAAGGAAAAGAACCAAGATAGAAGAAAAATGTAGCGAATGGATGGCGAGAATTGATAGCCTGTAGGGTGTCGATTTATTGGAAATTGGCTCTCTCTATGACAAATATAGTAAGGTCTAATCAGCTGCTGGTTTTGCATTCATATTCTAGCCAAACAGTTCATTGAAAACTTCCTCTATCCGAGCCGAAATAGCAGCTACTAATCAAAACTGCAGAAACTGTGCTAAATATATTCACACTGAGCTTTTTATGGAAAAATGACGGTTCTCAATTATGTCATTGATTATTATCCAATAGATGTTTTCAAGATCAGTTCCTGAAGATGTCGAGTATTTAATGAGGCACAAACGTTCCACAACCTTATCCAGTTATTTTTAGGAATTTATGAACTGATCGTTATCGCCACAATCTAATTGCGAACCTTTTTTTATTTTAGTTTCAATCAGATAGGAATTAACTGGAATTTGCTATTCCCATTAGCTTTTCATGTAGGCTAACCATTCTCTATCCTTCCTGGACCCAAAAAATCATTGAATTTTTATTGGTGGGTTTTACCATTTCCTATTCGCTGATGCCAAAAAATATTCCAATTATAAGGTCGATTTTTAATAGAGAGCTGATATTGACTTGTTTAGAATTACAATTTTTGAAATTCCGGATACGTTAATGTAAAGAAATTATTCTGCCTTTTGTTTGGGTAAAGCTATTTATGGAATGTTCGAAAAAGATAAATAGAGTCGTTGGACTTACATAAGAATTAATCCTTATGATCAATTTATTCTCCAAATTTCCTAATTCTAATAATAGTCAGCATGAGTTATTCATATTATTTTTACTATGATTTTATATTTTCACATAGAAGAGCTAGGTCTAATATGGCTTCTAGCTAAAACAACTATCAGGCAGGCGATATTTCTCGTTAAAATTGAATCGGTGTTTTTAGAATTGGGTCCTGTTGAAACTGTATGCTTATTAAACGATCAGCAGAGCCAAAAAAATGCTTTTTTTTTTGTATTCGAGAATAATGATTTTATGGCTCAGAATAGACCCATGTTTAATGATTATTTGATTCCGGAAAATTGGAAATTTTGCATTTAATAAGCATTACTATACGTTAGTAAATACGATCATAGAATTTTACAATGCCCGTAAATTTTGCGTTTAAGTAATCTAATACATTAAACCTCTAAAATATTACCCAAGATATACTCTAAATGGGCCCCTTAGGTACTAATAGTATGTAATAAAGATATATAAAAAACTTTATTATACAATAGGGCTAATATTTGCATTTATATTAACTATCTTTATAATTTGTGAACATATACTACCCTTTAGGTTCTCAACTGAACCTTTTTCTCTTGTCAAATTAAATACGGAATTTTATGTTGGCCATCAAATACCACTATTTTGATATTTGCATATTAATAGATTTATTAATAATTTTGTTTGAAAAGAGGCACCATTTTCTCATTTTTACTTAAAAGGGAATGCGAGAGAGAGAGAGGGGCTGAAGAGCCTTGCATTTCCGCGTAGAGTAACAAACCTAATCTAAAAATAGTGGTTTCTTAAAAATGGGTTTGAAATCAAGAATTAATGGTTTTAACGCTTAAAAGGTAATTAATAATAAATCGTCACATTTTACATAAACTAAATTTATCTTTATTTTTTTCAAGCGAGAATATAATGATCAAGTCATTTGACCTAAAAAATATATTTCTCATTCAGAATGTGTTCCATAGGTAGTTATCGATATTAATTGATTATTGAAGTTCAATATTGAATATATGGGGGATTATTCGGTAAAAAAGAGTATTTTCTTCAATGCTTTGATTGGAATTCTATTGAGGTATAGCTTATTGGTTCAATATATCGACAAGCTGATCAAATTTAGAACCTAAGTTCTTACTTATTGGTCTATAACCAAGATCAGATGGTTTTATTATTTAATTTAATATTTCCAAAAAAGGAAATAAAAAATAGACGATAGTAAAGTGTCCGCTTCAAAGAATCTCCCATTGATATATTATTTTTTAGGGTTGATACACCAATTTTAAATATACCACATCCTTAATTTGAAATCAGTACCTTATGACAATATTCAAGCTTATTTGATAACCCAAAACTGAAATCTTTAAACGGTTTATCTGTTGGTAAAATAGGGAGGTGGTATCAAATAAAAATATCTGGTCTTCTCGACCATTGGCCAATTTAAAACAATTATCCCAAATTGGAACTGACAGTAATTTAGCTGAAATATTTAAAACAAAAAAAAACCTCAATCCCTAAAATAATATCTACTATTTTATAAATTTTCTTTTTTTCTTTTCAAGACTTAACAGCTTATTTTTTATTATGTAGCGGCAGAAATACCTATTTATTTTAATGAAGCTATTGGCTTCATTAATATCATTAAAGTTAATAAAAAAGTCGTTCTCATACAGCCAAATAAACTCGCCTTAATAGGTGTCGATTATAAATCATGACTGCATGTACCCCCCTAACTTGGCTTATCTGAATATAATTATAATGGAGCTTTTCATGCATTGGTGTGACCAAGATTTCCTCACAGATATGCAAGTGTAAATCTTCAGAGAAAATTATTGACACTTTTGATATCAATATTTTCTGCATTTTTTCCTTATAAAATTTACTAATGTAATCTAATATACATTTTCTAAGTCGAATTAAAAAAAGTGAATCCGATTTGGAAAAAATACGACAAAATCGGATTAAAGTAAAAATTATTTTGGAATAAGTGAATTAAATTTGGTCTCAGTGCACCTTATTACAATAAAAGTGAAAGTGAATACGGAAAAATGCATCCAATTACAATAAAAATATATTTAAATCAAAAAAAGTGGATCCAAACTG
Source organism: Smittium mucronatum (assembly GCA_001953115.1). Taxonomy (NCBI): domain Eukaryota; kingdom Fungi; phylum Kickxellomycota; class Harpellomycetes; order Harpellales; family Legeriomycetaceae; genus Smittium; species Smittium mucronatum. The sequence goes on from LSSL01001615.1 coordinate 26,687, forward strand.
GTTTAAATAGAATGTCGATATTTTATAGGTTTATTATATGTTTACGTTTATGGGTGAAATTTTTTTGGCGGTTTCTAAGCTTATTTTACAAGTTTTTGATGTGCAGAACAGACAATTGATTTATGTAAATTTATTGGTTTTTAATAAGGAATTATGTTCCTACGCAAAAAAAAAAAAACATGAGAATAATTTCCATTAAAAGAATAAAAATAATTTTTTGATAATTTTTTGTCACATCACACAATT
>LSSL01001617.1:0-13876 GCA_001953115.1 Smittium mucronatum
ATGAGGGGGGGGGGGGGTTAAAACATATAACTATTGCTAAATCCATTTATAAATCCTCAATTGGAAACTTTTTTTTCTTTATTATTCTAAATTTGTAGATTTTAAAAGGTTAAATGCATGTAGTAAAAGCATATGTGAATTAGTTCTAAATATACATATACATTTAAACATACAAGTGGTATCGGGAAATACAGCGCAGATAAAAAGTCTTCTGAAATTTCTTGGATCCGAATAGATTGAAATAAAAAAAGTAAGATAACTAAATAATAAAGCCATGAGCAATTTTATAACTTTTTGCGTATTTTTTTTTGTAATTTGTTTTTAGCTGCTCAGTTGGTGGCTTATTTGAGGTTTTTTCTAAATTTAAAAATATAATATCATAATAATGAATTGGCCATATCCATTAATAATGATAGTTTGGATGAAATTTTCCTAAATATAGTCTTTTAAAATAAATTTCAAGCTTCAAATTTTTTGATTGAACAGAATATAAAATTAAATAGTCGACATAGTTATGTGTATAGCACTAGAAAAAGGATCACAGCAAGATGTATAAATCATGAGAGTAGCTAAAATTTTAACTATTCTTTAAAAAAGAAAGAAAAATTCCATTTATTTAAGAATCAAAACCATCTGTGTTATAGAATAGCTCCCAGGTTATTAAAAAAAACTGTTAAATATATCCGAGCCGATACTAGAAACTTTTCCTGATACAAAGCCAATTGATATCAAAAAAATTGCTCTAGAAAAGTATCGCTCGGAAATTAATTACTGTATGGCATATAAAGGCCTTGAATCACTGAAGAATCAAAAATCTAAAAAACTAGAGCTAAAAATAAAAAAAATAAAAAATCCCCTCTTTAGAATTTATTAATTAAACCCCGGTTCAAATTGGGATTTCAGGGCAAAAGATGGAAGATTTTACAATTGCGCTATTTTCCCCAATTTCTGCGTCTAATACGCTAGATTATTGATTACAGTAATCTTATTTGACGCTTGTTATTTAAAGTCGAAATATTTGGGGGTAGTTTTAATGGAATCTACAAAATCAGGATCAGAAAATATAATTCCAATTTCTTTTGGGATTTATTCAAATGAAAACTCCGAGCCAAGGATATTTTTTTTAAAAATTTAATCAAAAAAAATTACTTTCTAACCAACTACAAAAATTTGGTTTTTATAAGTGATGGTATGAAAGGGATTGAAAATTAAATATCCAATAAAATTCCAAATGCAAAAGATTCACGCTTCTTGGTTCATATAAGTAGGAAAATTGTTGGAAATATTGAGAAAAACATCACTAAAAATCTTTGGGAGCCTGCTAATGATTTTGAAAAATCTTCATTTTTACAAAAAATGAAAGAAATAATATCCACAGATGACAATATATATGAATATCTCGTTGGAATAAAGTTCAAAAAATGGGAATGATCATATTTTCCAGCTCCTATATATGGAATTTTGTCATCAAATAATTGAGAATCTACTGACAAATAGCCTTCCAATGTTAGGGAAATAAATAATTTTGATTTAATAAATGATTTGTTTCTAAAAATTGGCAAAGAAATTCCCAGGAAATACGAAAGAATTTCTTGAAATGAAAACAATTTATCATTCAATACTAGAAATTCATTGCAAGAAAATATTACCTTGAGAAGCAGTAGAAATCTGAGGAGATCTGAAAAAACACTTTTGGAATAGAAGTTAATGAAAGAAATGGTAATAATGGATTTATCTTCTGGAAGTTGTACTTTCGCACAAAAGAATATGAAATTACATGCCTTCATTTATGTAGTGCAATATCTTTCATGAAGCTAAATCATGAATTATATGTGGGTAAAATATACACAAGAAGCAATATTTTATTGACTTATGGATTCATTATAAACCCTTTGACGTTTTAACTCTCGTTTCTGAGGATTTTTCTATGCCTCCATTAGTTACTAAACTCTTCGGAAGACAAAAAAAAATAGATTTAGAAGCTTTGGTGAGTCTGAATATAACTTAGGGATAAATTGCAGAAATTTCAGAACTGACGGAATCAAATTAAAAACATGTAGAAATAATACATATATTCAAAAAAAGTACGGTTGTTCTAATACTGATTATTCTGATTAATTTTTACTTAGATTTTTTTTATTATAATTATAAAGTTATAATATATTTAATACAAGTAGTAGTAGAATAGCTATTTAACAAAACCAAAATGGAAAATATTAAAAATAAAAATTTATAGATATATTAAAATTATACAAACTGTGATTTGTATTCTTTTTTAACAATATTTTTGTTATCAAAAGGTAATAAGACGCAATTATAGAAATTAAATATACACTAAAATGTGAAAATGTAATTTATAAGGTAAAGAAAGCTTTTTTAAAAGTAAAATATATGTTTTTCATCAAAAATAAACGTATTATAATAAGTCAAACAGGGATTAGTTTTTATATAAGTTATTGGTAGCTAAACTTATATTTATATGATGGTATTGTAGTCATTTCATGAATACATAATTTTCATATATGAATGCAGTAATGAATTATCATCTAGAAAAAACCTCAAATAAGCCACCAACTGAGCAGCTAAAAACAAATTACAAAAAAAATACGCAAAAAGTTATAAAATTGCTCATGGCTTTATTATTTAGTTATCTTACTTTTTTTATTTCAATCTATTCGGCTCCAAGAAATTTCAAAAGACTTTTTATTTGCGCTGTATTTCCCGATACCACTTGTATGTTTAAATGTATATGTATATTTAGAACTAATTCACATATGCTTTTACTACATGCATTTAACCTTTTAAAATCTACAAATTTAGAATTATAAAGAAAAAAAAGTTTCCAATTGAGGATTTATAAATGGATTTAGTAATAGTTATATGTTTTAACCCCCCCCCCTCATATTATTGTTGAAATCTCACGATTCCTGAAAAGAATATTCCCCATATTATCGCTCGCTATCTGTCTAATTCCCAAAAGATCGTCAAATGCAAAGCAAAAGATTGAATTTTTGACTTTTTAGTGAATTTTTTTTTAAAAAAAATAAATTGAAGGAAGTTGTTGTTTTTATTTTAAGGTATCGCAATTCAAAGTATTTTAATAGAGATTTTTTACTCATTCTGTGGCGTAGTTTTCACTTTTTTTCCTAGAAATGTAAATTAACCAATTTAAAACATAATTAAGAGTAAAAAAATAATATGTGGTTATATTTCTTCTTTTAATATTCAGGTATTTTAATATGATGTTGTTCTAAAGAAGGATCAAAAATATTTAAAAAGCCGACTATTTTTGCAATTATTTGGAAATCTGACTATTTTTTCATTTGCCCTTTTATTTATCTATGTAAATGTAAATTTAAGTGTTTTTGGCTATCCGAAAATTTTTATTTTTATTATCAATTTTTTTAATAAACGTTTGTTATTAACTTATGTAAAAAAAATTGGTATTTGCTTATTAAAAATTCATTTTTATCAATGTCATTATCGTTAAAAATTCCTTTTTTTTAGTATTATTCCTTTCAATTTTTTTTTATATATTCAAAACTTTTAAAAATAAATATAGAAGAACATAATTGTTTATTTTTTGAAACCAAAATGAGAAGAAAGTCCAAAAATAGCTTAAATATTAACCTTTCTTTTTATGAAGACTTGGTTATTTTTTATCACCCCCTCACAATTTTTTTATAATTTTGAGTCTGAAAAGTTATATTAATCCTTAATTATTATCATTGTAATATTTATGAACGATATAATGTCTGATTATTTAAACACCGAGAATTTTTTTATTGAAATAGTTGTTAAATCTTTATACAATTTTCGTTAATATTGGTAAAATTCTAAATATATTCTATCATTATTCGGTTATATTGGTTTTATTTTGTAAATAAAATGTCTAAAGCTCAGATGCTTTACCTGTTTTTTTCCTTTACAGGTTGAAATATTTTTAAAAAAATCCTCATTCGGTGTATTTTCTATCCAATATATACATATCCATTTTCGCTATAATTTATTTGATATGAATCAAATTTGGTACCAATTTTTTTCATTTTTGATACCTTTGGAGAAAATTATATCAGAAAAATATATTTAATATGCGGGTCAGCAGCTAATCCGGTTGGAAACCACAAATTTTTGAGTTTATTGAAAAATTTATTCATAATATTTAATATTATCAAACATAGCCTGATGTTTTCGTTAGTCATGTATTTATAAAAAATATATCAGAGCTTCGGTTTTGCAAATTACTACTTGACTTATTACACGATAAAATTCCTTTAAAATTTTAGGGTTTTATTATATCGGCTTGATTTTTTAGAAATTTCAGGACTTTGATATTATCTCTATATTCTATCTTTAGTTTTAAATATTTTTTTAGATTGGTATTTAAAGTTTAAAACTCCTTATAGCCCTTAATTTTAAATGTATTCCCATAAGGGCAGATATCTGAATATTGGAGTTAATTTTTATTAATATAATATCACTAAAAAAAACTATCTGAAAATATTGGTCAAGATAATAAACTGTATCAATTAAAATATCTATAAAAAAAAATAGTAGGAGTGAGGCATGAGTTTGACAACGGAAATGATTAAAAAATTGGATTAAATATTAACCATCAGAAAAATACCAATCGAACAGCAACTACAATAAAAAATGAGTTGATTGTATAATACAATTAAAATCCTCATGCAATAATTGATTTTTTCTACTTTAATTAATAAATAAATGACGGAAAATTCTGATATATATTAACTTATCCACTTTTGTTTGAAACCTTTTTTTTTGCTCTAAAAAATTCAAATCCACAATTTGATGCATTAAGAATAATTTTAAAAGTGTTATTAATAAGAAAAGTAGTGTATCCAGTGGAATATAAACCATGGTATCAAGTATATAATCTCTGGTAGTAGTAATATATATCAAACTTTGACAAAAAGTATTATGTGTTTTCATATTTTCCAGGACAGGAATAAATTTTCAAGAAATTTAGTAATAAAATAATTGATTTTTTTTCACTTTCCGAAAAATGGAATTTTTATAAATAAGTTTAACTTTCTACGATAGCAATATGGAACATCTTATAGTAAAATTAAATTTTGCTGCATCTTTGGTAATATTTTTAGAATTTAAAAGGATATTTTTTAAAAAGTGGGCTTTGAATGTAATATTAAAAAAAAATTATAAAGGTTTGATTCAAAAACTAAAATTTAAAAAAAAGGAATATAAGAGAATATAGTATAAGTAACAGGTATTAGCCATAGCCATTTTTTTTTCAAATCTCGAAAAAAAAAAAAAAAAAAAAGAATTTGTTGAAATATGTCAATTTAGCTCACAATTTTTTTTTTCTTTTTAAAAAATTATCCTAGTTTGATTTTTTTTAGTGGTTCTGGGTTGGAATTTTCGTGTAAATTGAAATCACGTTCTGTATCCGATAAAGACTTTGAATGGTCGATTCGGATATAAATTGACAAGGTTGTGCATAAATTGCTCAAAATTGAATAATTTTCCATTATTATACTGAATTTATCAATAAAAATATCTTTCGGGTGCAGCATCATTTAGGATATTTTTTTTAAAAAATAAATCGCTATAATTTCGAGGAAATTCGCTGATTCTTGAAAAGGTTTGGTGACTTTAAAAAAATTCAAGTTTCTAATTGCCAAATGTAAGTTTTTCCATTCGCTAATAAATAGCATTGTACCAATGAGAAATAATATTTTAAAAGTACTAATGTTTGCATTGGCCGAAAGGTGGCCGCCATTTTTGAGATATTCTGAAAGGGTCAATTACGATTCAAAAATTAATTTTCAGCGCCGAGTACATATAGATCATTGGTTATCTCAACTATTCCTTTGAATAATAAATTGGTAAACGTTTAACAAAAGTGAAATCGGCAAGTGGATTCGGTACCTGAAGGACATTGTTAACCATTTCAGAGCAAAAGGATTCGATTTTGTGTACCATATTTATCCAATATTCACTTGGAAAGCTTGGCTGCTTTTAAAAATATGCTTTTATTGGCGAACATATAATATATCATCAAATTAAAATAAGGTATAATTATTAACTTGAGACCGCTATTAGATTTGGTTATTGAAAAGGGATAAAATGAAAAGAACCTGTGCTCAGTATCTACTGGCTATGATAGTCCTATTCAGTAAAAAAGAGAGGATAATGGTATGGTTTTTATTGGCCTTTGTGGTGGATTTGAATGAAAAGATTACATGAAAAAAGGTATATTTCTATTCGCCAAAAGTTAATCATAATAAACGCTTAATCTACTCTTTTTATTGGCTACATACAAAAGGGAGGAATTAGATGGAGATGTTTGGGACTGTAATTGAATTTGTAAAAGCCGGACTCATTGAAACTTTTCTAAAATCATCAAAAGACGGTTCTATAGTGAATTCAAAAACTTTTAAGAGTTTATTTTTCGACAAAAAGTTAGTAGAAATAGAAACAGCCTGAGAATACAAAAGGTCATCAAAAAAGCAAATAATCAAATGATGGTTTTGGCTAAATCAGTTTTGGGAAAATGTGTGGCTGCACGTTTGTATTCGACAAAGATCGTGGTTTCACAATTGACACCTAGCTCAACTGCCACTCATTACAACCGCCAGGGGTTCGCTGTTGATCCAGAAACCAATGTCGAAACAGCAATCAAGCGTACACCTGAAATCGATGTATACTCAGCTACTGTTGGTAAGTCTTTTGAATATCTGTAGCTTTATCGATTAGATTATTTTTTTTTATTAGAGGATATAAAAGTTTTACAATTTTTGGGTATTTGATTTAAGAGGGTCAAATAAAGAACAAGGTTCTTATTTACAGACCCACAGCTACACCAACTCAGAGCGGTAAGGCTCAAGCTCGTGCTTGGACGATTGATTTCGATACTCTTGATCATGGAGATAGATGGGAGAACCAGCTTGTCGGCTGGAAGGGATCAGCAAACATTATGCAGAGCATCCGCATGAACAACTTTGCCACCAAAGAAGAGGCCATCAGGTTTGCCGAAAAGCAGGGCTGGGAATACCACATAAAAGAACCTAAATTCCCCAAATTCAAAGTCAAGTCTTACAAGGCCAATTTTACATACAATCCAAACGAGCTCCGTTTCATATACACTAAATAGAGTTTATTAAGAGATTGGAATAAATCAGAGATATATTTTAATATAAATAAAAAATTATTGTGATTTTATGGCAGCGGCTTTTTCCTTGGCAGCTTTGTTTAATGCTCTTTTTCTGATTCCCGACAACATGTTGTAGTTGTAATCAAGCCAGAAGATTCTAGGAAGGCAGTTTTCGATGACGAAGTTCATCAAGGCATGAGAGACGAATGGCACAGAAGTGAATGGATCGACGGAACCACATCCGTTGGATAAATGTTCAACCATACTGACAGCATAATCTTTGGGCATTGGTGTAGTCCAAGAAGGATTTCTGACCTTGGACATTTTAGAGACGACGTAGGCGGTGTTGATGTGCTGGACCAAGATTCCATGTGGTTTGAGTTCGGCACCGAGAGCAGTAGAAAACGATTTAACAAAGGCTTTGGAACCACTGTACATGGCCAAGAAAGGACTTGGGATCAGAGAGGCAAAAGAACCCATGTTGATAATAAGACCGTTCTTTCTAGACTTCATCTTTGGGATGACGATTCTAGTCATTTTAGTGAGAGCCATAACGTTCAAATCAATAATGGTCTGGCAACGCTCCTCGTCTTCTTCCTCGAAGGGCTTAGGGAATTCGTGGCTGATTCCAACGCAGTTAACAAGGATAGATACGGGCAAAGGTTTAAGAGCGTTTCTGATAGAGTTCCAGTCGGCTTCAGTAGCCTTGCTGAAATCAACGGGGAGGATCTTGACAGAAACACCGAGTCCCTCAAGTTTGGTTTTTTCGGTTTCCAACTTTTCTTGGGAACGAGAAATCAAAAACAAATTCAACTTTCTTTGAGCAAAAACTTTGGCCAAGGCAGCACCGATCCCATCGGTTGCACCAGTAATAACTAATTGACAATAAAGAAAAAAAGATTTAAAAATGGTCAAGAGAAAGACACAAATTAACATATATATTGATAGTTACCTGCCCAATCGCCTTTACCAGCTCCATAATCTGTAAGCTATTATGATCAATTATAAAGGAGTTTTAAGAGATGAAAAATAAAAAAAAAGATGGATAAGCAAAGTGAGGGACAGGGGAAATAAGAGGATAAAGATTACACTCTTTCCGGGTTTGAGGAACAGATCGACAAACATGAAAGCTATTCTGAAGACATAGTATGCAACGACGAATATGCCGGCACACAAAAACAAATCATTTGCAATAGACCTAGAAAACATTAAGGATTAAAAATATAGAAACAAATTGAAGTAAGCACAAACTTAATAACAGCGAAGTGAATTATAAAATATAAGAGTTGACAAAAATAAAAAAACTTACATTTTTAGCGACGAAAATGAGGGACCGCAGTATTGTTGTAACAAAAGGTAAAACTCCTCAACAACAAAAAAAAGATGATTCTTCTGGATAGATAAGAGTTTAAGTAAAGCGAGAATATAATTTTCTATACTGAGAGAATGTGAAGAAACTGGTAAATATTTTTTTATACCATCAGAAAATAAGACCAGCAATTGCCGGAAACCAACTGACAGATCAAATCAAGTCAGCTAGTTATTGCCGCCACTGCCTACCAGTAAATTTGATCTGACAAATGGCAAGACAAAATCAAATACGGGAAATAGATCGCTCCTCTGGGACCCAATTTATGCATTGCTTCGATTTGTTAATCTGGCAATTTATATTTCATGGCTATTAAAAGATAGCCAACTACAGGCTCATACAATAAAGGAAATTTCATGCATTTACCAGAAAAGCAGATGCCATTTTTAGTGCTTATTCTTGAAAAGGCAATTCAAAAAAAAACAATCTATATATAAAATCTGAGCAGTCGAGTGGCAGTTGTTGCGCTTATACGCTTGGATTTGTAAAACGCATGAGATGCAGTAAATTTGAGCAGCTTCGATTTGATGGAGTGGGCTCCAATCCCATCGCCTTTGATTTTGATTTTGATTTTTTTTCGCTTCGGGAATTGGTTTTGGTGTTGATAGATTAATACGTGGCTGAAACCCAAATGAGGAAAATGGATATCGGGAAAACGTGCCAATCCCAATTTATTTTTTAGATCGATATTCTATAAACTTTAAAATGATGGCTCTTTCTATTCCATATCGCCAGAGCTGATGGATTTGTAAGTGAGGTCAGATTGGGATTAGCGAGTTGTTTGGGAATTGGCCAATGCCTGATCATATCCGCAGGCGTGTCAAAAAAGATTGGGAAAAATAGCACAAAAATATCTGCCCATAACCTATTGACATCCGTAAATCCAAACAATTGATTTGCGAAAATGTTTGCTATTAGATAAGCGTAAACAAATAGCATACTATTTTTTTAAAAGTTAGGAATATATCCATCCAAAAAACAAGATTAAACCAAGTCTGTTTTTTTTTTTGCATCATGGAATTCAACCAAGTCTGTTGGTAACTTTAAACATGCAGTCTGTTGACGCAATATTATATGGACCATTCCAGATGTCGGATGTCGGATGTCAGTATCAGTCTTCTAGAAATGCTGACGAAGAACTGATAGAGAGGGGTTTTCTACGCGTCATCGATATTAATCTTTTCTATACATTTTACAGTGTTATTTTTTTGATAGTGGGGTTTATCTCTTCGGTAATAATAAGATATTAGAAACTAAATTCCCTGAAAAAACCAATACAAGCGCCATGGAGAAGGATGTAGCCAATTAAAATAAAAGGGGGCTTCATAATGCTTTTCAAATCTTCATTTGCGATTTAGTAATTTTTTTGTAATAAAACAAGCATCTTGAAACTAGCTTTATTAAAAGTATAACACCAATCGATATTATAAAAGGCCCTAACATGAAATCGATCGAATTGATTCTAGAATTTAAAAGGAAGGAGTAATGCAAACTTTCACATATCTGGATTGAAAAAAAAAAAAAGAACGCTTTCTTTGAAAATTGAGAGATAATGAGGAGCTAAATGCTCAAAGCTCAATAAAACTTGTAATATAACACAAAGCATGTTGGAAACAATCCTGTTAGTTTAGTAAAAGGTCTTTTAAAATGTTTTGGAAAATACCCAATTTTATTTAGTAAAAAACTTTTTGAAATATATATATATATATTTAAAAAAGAAAAAGAGTGAGGGTGAGAAAGGGGGGTTATTTAGAGTGGGAAGAGGATAGAATCGCATCTAGGGCTAAACTGGTTGTTTGGTGAGCATACTGAATTAGATTCACAAGATGCAACGATGTATTTGCCCATGAAGCAGGCACCAAATGTGGTCGAACCGTTGCCAGTGCAGATAGTGGATCCTTGAGTGCACGAGTCGCCAATCTTGCTGGGACAAGGTGGGGGAGCATAGTTTGACTTTTTCTGGGTATATCCAGGTCCGAATTGAATTTCTTGTTTTGGATTTGGTGGTCCGTAGTAGTTGTTGTTTTGAGGAGGACTGGCATTGCGTTTTTTGAGGGTTTGGGGTGCGTTGTTGCCATTAAAGACTATTGGATCGGTGATGAGAGTGATGGGAGGTGGACCGTAATAGTTGGGTTTTCCATATGAACCGCCACAGTTGGTGATGGTTTGGTGAACGGTTTTTGTCACATAAATTGGCACGGTTACTGTCGATGGTCGCTGGCCATAGTTGTTTCCATAGTTATTGCCATAATCTCCGCCCTTATAGTTGTTTCCGCCGTTGTATGAATCTCCATAATTGTTTTGGTAGTTTCCATTGTAGTTGCCATTGTAGTTGTCGTTGTATGGGACTGGCGATGAACCATATTGATCGTAGTTATCCAAACCAGTGGTCAAAATCGTAGGAAACGAGGTAATCAAAGGAGTTGATTTTGCACTGGATTTACTAGTAGCCTGAGAAAACACAGCATTAGGACCACAGATAAGCAAAAATGCGGTAAAGATACCGATTGAGGATGCATTAGCGGACTTTCTTGGTGACATTATGGCTAGAGTGGATGGTGATTAAAAAATTATTTAAATTTTTTTGAAGCTTAGAAATTAGATAGTCTGAATGCTTTTGATGCTTTATAAAAAAGATGATTGATAAATAATAAAGATATGATATTTTCCTGGCCTATTTATGCATTTTTTTAATGTTATATTTTATCACAGTATTTTAACTTTCGCTTTATATCACCGGAAAATGTTTGCAAAAATCCTCCATTTTCCTTTTGGTGTAGTTGTGAAACACAAGAATATAATAATGAGTGATGAGTTGAGGAGAGTTAGTATACGAGCGAGCTAAAAGCTATTGAGACAAAGGTAAAGAAAGGGACGTTATTTCGACCAAGTAAAAAATGTTACTGGCAGCTGAATACTTAATCAAACCCAGCCACGCTATATCTTCAAGACAAAAAATGTTCACCGTTGATGCAATCAAACGATTGTACATCTATTTTTAAATGGTAAATGAAGAAGCTAAAATTTTCCCACTAAAAAAGCCTTTTAGCGTACCAAACGCTTGGGAACCAAAATTAGGGTTCATAGTTACAAGTACTCTTTTCTAGTCTATATATTCTGCCAGTGTCCCCAACCCCTTCTTGACTCTTTTCACGTGTTTGGAATCTAATTCGCCCTCTAAATCATCTCGTTTCTTTTTTAACTTAGATTGTATTGGGGAAATGCAATACGTTGTACAAACCAAGCGCTAATTATTTTTGTTGAGTGTGGCTGAAAAAGGATCTTGATTGTTATTCGAATTGCTGGTTTTCTTGTAAACATTTTCTATTTTTTGTCTGATATCACTGAACAACTTCTATTTGCTACTTTGAGTAAATTGGCCAATAAAGTATGTACAAAGTTCCCTAAATGAACGAGTAAATAGGTGAGCCACGCTTTTATGCTGATCTATTGGAAGTTCTAGTTTTCACACTCTAATTGTTGGTAGACTATATTGTGATGTCATTCCAACTTAGTGTTTACTCTGATTCACAATTTATTACTAATTAAAATTCTTATTAATTTAATTTAATTTTTTACCTCGGATGTACTGTAAAAGACTAAATTTATTAGTAATCCCATTTTCTTGGCAAATCGACTTTAATATGTAGCAAATAAGTACTAGTATAAGACTCTGGGCGATAGGGAATTTTTCACATACTTTTTGTTAGCGCTATCTGCCAATAAAATTCAGTAGTAGTGAAAAAAGGTATTTGAGGAGTAAAGAAACCGTGTCAAATCTTTGCCCCCACCTCCAAAACATTATCCGGCATCCGTAAAACGCATAATCACTTTAAAGCTTGTGGCGAAAATATCCTATGAATTGTCACTACATAGTTTACAACCCCCCCCCCCCATAATATATGTTCGCAGCCTAGAGTTCATAAACCTTTGCTTCTTTGTTTTGTATTGCACTATGGGGATTTGCTGGAATTTGTCTCTTCTAATTCTCTCAGATCCATCAAACCATATTAATAATGTTCGATATGCCCTCAACTGTCAAGCTTTTCCTACATTAGTCCCACTCGTTCTCATTTTACTGACAGAGCAAGAATTATTTGGCAGATATTCTCAAACAATAGGTTTTATCGCTCACAACTGCTTTTCTTTTAATTATTATTATAACTTGTTGCTTTTATTAGTCTCTGGGCTGATAAATTATTAAATAAACGTAATTCTGACACGTACGTCACATCATTATCTCACAGCGACTCGCTCTAAAATTAAATCCAAGAATGCTCTTTTTGATTCACATATCGCCACCCCCCATTATAACAATAAATAGGTTTGCAATGTAGCAATAGTCCGCGATCAAATCATCACTCAAGCCACACAAAAAAATATTTTACTATGTATCATATATTTCAGCTAATTTATAAAAAAAGGTCTAAATATATATAATTTTTTCTATATACCAAAAAAAGGTAATCAAGACGGGCTACTTTGCGTCAAAAAATAACCCAAGTTAATCTGTGTATGAAAAGAAGTAATTCAAGATAGAAAAATAATCCAAAATGGTTCGATTTCTTAATAAATCATTTATATTTATCATGATCAGGTTACTGTTAAGAATAAATAGAATTAAACTAATTTCGTATTAGAATCGATAAAATGATATAATAAAATCCAAATCTATGAACTTAAAGGTCTATTAAACATAATAAATAATAATAATAATATCTACCCCAATAATTTTTTATTCTATTCTTGTTATTATAATGTCAATGATTTCTTGAATAATTTGTTTTCAATAATTTTGGATTTGTAACAAAATCACAGCTTTGATATTTATTCATAAATTTAAGTCTTATCATGCTCTCAAATCTTATCATGGATACTAATAGCCTTTTAAACAAAATATCGAATCAAGAGCAAATTTTATTTTTCCATTATGCTCAAAATATATCAAAATATTATCATTTTATTCATATCTTCAAATTCTTTTCCACAAATTTATTCCTAGCATTTAATATCATATTTACCAAATCCACAAATATATTGAAATCAAATGGTAAAAAATTTAATTTCTTTTTTTTATCGATATCTTCATTAAATGGTTATCAACTCGATCTATTTTATAATCATATTGAATAGATCAACCGGGTTTAACAATAGAAATTGATTAATCATAAGTAATATGGACTCAGAAATGCAAAAAAATATTAATAATTTCTAACAAGAAAAGTTAATAAATAAAATAAGATTTATCATCTATTTGATCTTTTAATTATCTTGTTTATATATTTTCAATTTTTTAAAACGGATTGGCAGATATAATAATGGATGAATGTGTATGGGGTCAAATAACTGACTAAATAAACAGGAAAATAAAT
>LSSL01001619.1:9091-65485 GCA_001953115.1 Smittium mucronatum
ACAACAATATTCATTTTTTGAAGAGTCATATAAAAAATATATTATTAAAAAGGTGTAAATGTTGGAGTTATGATATAAATTTTAGAAGTAAATTAACTAAAATACGAGTTTATCAAATCGATTATAGAATAGCTCCACAGTTGGAGTACACTTTGTAGCCAAATTTTTTTTAGTAAAGAAAAGTAAAAAAATTTGTATATCAAATGCTAAAATACTTTAAAAACTTTATTAATTCGTGGATTAAGAGTTATATTAGATTGTTATGTGACAAAAAAAAGAACCATACAATTAAACATAGACCTTTGAAAAGGGCATTTTTCACGCTAAATTTTTTAATTGAATTCTTATCTGCTTAAGGCGTAGTCTTTTTTTAAAAGAAATTGAATAGCATGATACAAGTTAGTATAAGTTTCAGATATAAAATATTTTTACTTTTCCAGCATAAAATAGGTAAATTTGTGTCAAAATTTAATTTTAATTTTACTTATTTGACAACAAAATAAACATTTTAGGTGGGAGTAATTTTTTTTTTCGAAATTTGATCTTATTCCGTTTAAAACTCAGGTAAAAAGCAGGGAATGAGATGAATTTTACTAGTACTCAACAAGAGTATATAATCAATACTAATTCATATCATATGACGGTTGATTTGATTCGGAATCGCTTTCCACTATTTATAAGATTTTCATTTTTTGAATATTGTTTGACTATTGATTATCTCAAATCCCAAATCTCAAACTCTAAATACTATTTCCGAGTGTCTTATTGTTAGAAGCATTATAGAATATATAATCTTTATTAGAGATAAAATGAGGCTAAAACCAATTATTTAGAGAATTGGTTTTATTATATAACCTTTTTTTGGACTAGATATTATTCGATATTTCTGTATACTCAAAAAAATCTATTTCAATATCTTTACGCTTAATTTATTGATACTAATAACTCAAAACTATGGCATAATTAGCACTGTTGTTTTTTTTTATATAGACGTGAATTACATAAAAAATATTACCAATTGAGGAGCCTTACCAAATTTTATTTTTCCAACCAATAAAATGTTTTAAAAAATCATCGAGAAAAAAAGCTTGGATTTAATAAAAAAATAGCTTGGAATTTGTATGAGAATTAATGTAGTTGGCTTTGATTTATCCAAATTGGCCTGGAAAAAAATAAATATGCTTTTGAAAAAATAAAACAGCTTGGGTTTAATATTTAACCTAAAAAAATATACTCTTCAAAAAAAAATAATTATTTATTGAAGATCCTGTGTACCTATAATATGTATAAAATAAAAGATAGTGCCAATTAAAGGGTTTTAATAAGTTTAAAATGAACTCAATTTCGTGCAGCTTTTTTCAGCTTTAGGATGACTTCACCTTAAAATACATGATTATATTGATAAGTTTGGCATTTATTGATGGAATAAATATTTTTTTACTGGAGCTCTAATTTTTGAGAAAAAATAGGGTATGAAGTTAAAATAAAATTATAAAATTTAGGCTTTTTATCCTAATTGATATCCAATTTGATAAATAAGAATAAATTTAATTTAGAATATTTAGTATTAAATAAGAGGAAATATTAAAAAAAAAAAAATTAGTGCAGAATTTTTTTTTTTTTGGAATATTTAACGATTTATATTTTAAAACATATTTTCTAAAAAAATATAATAGATGGTTATCCATTTTTTTAAAAAATATTGATTTTAGAGTGTTCAATATTATTAAAATGCATAATAACGGTCTTGTTGATATTATAATTTTTGAGAATAATAATTATAATAAGTTGCTACATCTATAAATCAGTTTTTTATTATTAAAAAAATAACAATCTACGAAAATTTTAGATTAAATAACCACAAATTACATAATTATGCTATATATACACAAAAATTTCATATAATAAAAAAAATTGAATTTTAAATATATTTTATTTTTCCCTCATTCACTAGAAAAGTTTAGTTTTGAGTATTTTTCATCCTGAATAAAATTATCTATTTTAGAAGTTATAAAGTAATATTAAAAATCAACTTCAAATTTTATTAATTATTTGTAAAGTTAATAAATTATTCCTAAAACAATCACCAGAAAATATTTCATTACAGTGTCATTATTCTTTTTTATTTAAAAAAATAATTTTAATAATTAAATCAAATTTTTGAATTCAAAATTAATTTTTTAGTAATTTTAATATGATCCTAGAAATTTGAAAGAAAAATTACTAATTACTTTTAGATCTGGGATATTAAAAATATAATCATTGGTATTTTTTTATCAAAATGTTGAGACCAAAAGTTCAAATTTTCGCTAAATTAATAATTGCTGTTTTTAAATAAAATACCTATCCTTATTTAAAACTAATATTTTAAAATAAAAAGAATCAGAAAAATAATAATCAGGTATAAAGAGAATTTAATAAGATGAAATAAACTCTTTTTAAGTTGATAATATCGCATTATATTGGGATTTCAATTTTTTAGTTTCGAATACTTGTTGCCCTTATAATTAAATTTTTTATTTTAAATTAATTTCTAAGATAAAAAAAACACTTTGGAAACAAAATTTACTTTTTTTATTAAAAAATTCCTCAGTGCAAGTCAATAAATTATACCTGTATTTCATTTAGATGACTAAATTTTATATCTAAAATAAACTGTCTTGTTTCCATAACATTCTTCAATATCCAATACTTTATTAATGAGATTATCATAGATTTAATAATTATTTATAAATTTGATAGCGTAGTAATTAAATGTATTCATATCTTTTTTATCATTAAAATTCCAATAAAAATTTTTTCAAAGGTTTAAATTTAAGTAAAATATAATTAATTTTAGAAGATTTTTTCTGATTTTTCTCACTTTTCTTTTTTTCATAGTTTATTTTTTTTTCTGTTATTTATTATAAAAATATTTTTTGTAAAAGGTATTAAACTTAATCGACGAAAAATATTTAAAACGAAATTTGAACTTTTTGAACTAATGAAATTTAACAGGTGAAAAAATCTGATTAATAAATCTTTAAAATAAAATAGCAATACAATTTGAATCCTTAGTGTAATTTATCAAGATTAAAAACCAACAAATATTATTATTATGTTATCAGATAAAAATTTCAATTTAACGAACCTTCGATTCCAGATAAAAAAATAATAAACAGGTTTCGAGTGTGAGAAATAAACTTACTGTTATCCTTTTAAAAAAATAAAACTGAAAAACGTTCCAGATATCTTAAAATAATTAAATATGGTTTTTTTGATTTTTTTTTTTGAAAATTTTGCCTATTTAAAATAAAAAAAATACCTATCCAACTATTGCTTCAAAAAAAGAGTGTCGTTTAACCTAATAATTTAATAATATTAGATTGAAAAATTATTAAAACAAAATTTTATAAGTTTTTTGTTGAAAAATATTTATTAGAAACTGTGTATTTGTAATTTGTAATACTAATAATTTTTATAAAATTTATTTCAAGATAAAATCTCCATAATTGATAACAAGTTAAATTTATTTTACTGTTTTTTTTTAAATATATATTTTTTTCCCTAAATATCCTGAATTATTATTATTATTATTTTTTTTAAAAGACCAATTGCTTTAATAACCATTATTTAAAGTTTTAAATAAATGTTTTTTAACTATATTTTTTAAATTTTTTGAGATCTAAGGTTTTATTTCGAAAAAATTTAATAGTCAATACAATTTTTTTCAATAATTTTTAAATTTTTTGGCTTATAAAGAATATTTTAGTATTTCAAAAAAAAATAATTGGTAAATCGGTTTCGTTGAAATGGATATTATGTAATAATTATTTAAATATTGTACTTTAATTCTAATTTCACAGCAAAAAGTATAATTTACTAATTTATTTAGAACATAATCTGGTATTTTAAAGATTCCACATCCGGCTTTTTTTTCTTTTTTGGTAAATTTTTTGAACATTAATACTATTGTATTTTGAAAGAAATAATTATAATTTTTTTTGTATCTTTTTATAAACGAATGATATCAATTTAATTAAAATTCGGATTATTTTTTATTTATTTTAATAGCACATAGTTTTAAATTTTTGAAAGAGAAGGATGCAAGGAAAATAGATAATAAAACACCAATTAAAATAAGATAAATCCTCATTTCAGATAAAATTTAATTATCGCTGATATTTAATCATGAAAAAAATTGTGTAGAATAAATTTTTTTAAAATAAGCGAGAATTTTTTCTATATCTACAGAAAATTCGATGGGAATTTATCAAAAAAAATTTTTTTGTGGAGGGGAGGGGGGTTAAATTCGCAAATAAAGATAATTTTTTATCGTTTTCACACGAATTTCGATAGGTCCAATACAACCATATGCATAAATCGATAAAGTCAGTTTAAAATAATAATAAAGATTATCAAAGAATATAGCCAAATTTTAAAAAAATATATTATGTAAACTTATTTTTTTGCATAAAATTTTTTTCATTGGTATTATCGGTTATAAGAAGTCAAATATAAAATTTAATTTTTAATAAGTGAAAAAATAAAAGAATTAAAAAACTTGGTTGTAATTTAAATTTTACTAGGAATATTAAAAGAGTTTAAATTTTTGTCATTGTCTAAGTCAATTGCCCTATAATTTGTGCAAAAAATAAAGTCGGTTATTTAATCTATTATTCGAAAAAAATTCTATAGAAACAATTCAGCATTGATTTTGCACTTCTTTGGAATTTTTGAGGATTAAATGTTATTCTATTATCTTTCATTAATTTATTTATTCATCCTAAGACAAAGAAAATTAAATAAATAGGGTATTTATTTATTTATTTATTTTTCTCTCTTTTCTGGAAAAAATATTTTTACCTATCATAAGTTCATTTAGTAAAAGATGCTTATTATATATCAGCTAAGTAAAATTTAGCTAATATTTATCTCCTTTTAATATATATATGTATTAATCATTCTTTCCCAATCCTAAAATATTTAAACTAAATTTTTACCACGTACTTATATCTATTTAAAATTTAGGAAAATCGACTTCATACTTCGCAGTATTAAAATCATGTAGATTTTTGATATTTTTCAAAAATATGAAATTTATACCAAATAATTTGGGTAAAACTTGATATTTTTACAGTTTTTTTGTAATTTTTTTTAAATCAAATTAATACATAGCGTGTGTTTTCACCATCTTTCTGCCTGTAAATCTACTATTAAAATGTTGTTAAGTTTAATAATTAATTTCATTATTCTTATAGCTTCTTTAAATTGGCATATTATATGTCATAGTTTTTTATTTATTTATACTCAGCACATTTATTACTGTATATTCAAAATTTGAATTTAAAAGCTATTTTATAAAAATAATGTATCTTCCGGAATTTATTTAAATGGTTCCATAGATTTTCAAATGGAATTTTGATGATTAAAATCAAAATTTAAGTTAAAATTACTTATTTTTACAAATTTTAAATTGAAAAAATAAGAATTCGAATTAGAAAATCAGATATTCTGCTTTTTTTTTGCTAAAAATATCACAAAATTCAATGGAATAATATATTAAGATTGGGTTTTACCTGTTTTAGGAAAGCTTTCACAATTATTATTATTTTAAAATGTTTTTAATCAGAAAATTTGTTTGATATGGTTTATTTACTAATATATCGAAAAAATGCTTATATACAAATCAATTAGAACTACGAAGGGATATAAGTTTTTTCTTTTTTTCCTTTTCCTTTTTTTTATATCGCTTGAAATAAGATATTTTACAACTGAATTTTCCTGCTTTTTCCAAATTTTAAACCAATTTTATGAATAATGCGACATTTTTTGCTTAAGGTATTAGTTTCAAAATAAAATATTATTTTCAATCTTTAAGCCTTTTTAAAAAACTACAATTCTGTAAAAGCTACATATTAATCTATTTTATAAACCGATAGCTTTTCAGAGAAATAAATTCTGGTGAATATAGCCAAAAAAATTAATATATATTCTAAAGATAGTTTATTAACAAACATTATGGTTTTATAACATACAATGAAAATCATATATATGATTCATTTTCAGTAATAATTAAAATATCAGAGATTTTTTATCAATTTTTAGGGCCATAAATGACAGTTAAAATCAATTTACTGATAATTTCTCATATTATGGCTATTTTTTCCGTATTATAAATAAGAAGAAAAAATTATCCGTTTAAATGCCATTTTTTTATTTTAAATAAAAAGACCCTTCTTAAAGTTATATAAAAATTCCAGCTAATAATATTGGATTTTAATTAATAAAAATCCTTTTGATTATGATTTAAAGAGTCAAAAAATAAATAAATAAGATATTCAAATTTAATTAATATATATAATAATTTATGAATTTTAATATTTTAGAAAATAAAAATAAAAATTCAAGTATAAATATACTTGCATGTATATAACTTAAAACATAAGAAGAAAAATTTCCGCCAAAGTGATAAAAAAAATCTGATTTTAGGTTAGATTTTTGTTTAATTTAAAACAAAGTGATGTGATTTTCATAAAAATTTCCATAAGTAGTACACACAAAAAACAAAAAAATTATTAATAATTTTTGAGCAGCTTTCTGATTTTATTAAGTGATCAGCAAAGGTAAAAAATTAAAAAATTGATTATAAAAAAGAATAATTTTATAAAATTACCAAAAAATATAAATAGTATACACCTTTTATTTAATATCTATAGATATAATTAAAAAAATATTAAAACCAGTCAAATAAACTAACTTTATTTTAAATATAGCAAATAAAATCGAACTTAGTATTTATATTAAAAATACGATGACTAGTAGAACAAAAATTTAAGTCAAAATTTTATTTTTATCATTAAAAGATAAAAACTAAATAAAAATGAATATTCATTTCTTTCCTAAATCTTAATTAAGTTTATTGATAATCATTATGAATATATTTTGATATTTATTTAAAAACTAGTCAATTATACCTAAAAAATATCCTTAATTTCAACAAAAAAAATGGAATTCAGTAATTCTTATATATAAATAATACGTTTTGGTTATTTTTGTAATTATTTTTCAAATTTTTTTTTAAATATTTACCATGAAACGGGAATAATTAGATCGCAAAAGTTGCACACCTCGCATAGTATTTGCAAATAGGGCAAAATCAGGCTCAATCTTATAATAATAAACATAATATATATATTTGGAATCTGAAGTTATCCAATTATCTTAATTGAAACGGGTTAAATGCAATATAAATACGAATTCCATAAAATTTCCGTTTTTATTTTTAAAGTCCGGATTTATTTTCAAACTTATAAGTTTTTTATTTAACATATAAAAAATTATAAACCCAGTTTAAGATTTCCTGTTGTGAAATGGATCACTCTTATAAATTAAATTATTTGAGCTAATTTCAAATTTAAAATTCTGAATAAGAAAGGTAAAACTATAAGAAATTAATTTTAAAACAATAAATCTCTAATTATCGCTTTAAAATATAACAAATCTTTTTTATTCACCCCAAAAAAGCGGAAATTTTTGAAAAATATTTTAAAACGAAATAAAAATAAAAATTCAAGACCTATTTCACAATCAAATATTAAAATATAGAGAGAAAGAGATAAAAGCCCAAATATAATCAGAGAATTTTGATCATAATACAATGAAAAAAAGAATAATTATCCACTTTTATTTTTTAATTAATTATTCTTATCGTATTTTTAAAAAAAATCCTCAAATTTGAATCAATAAAAGACCCATTTTAGAATAATTAGTAAAATTATATAGTTAAAGTAATATTGATTGAAAAGATCTTTAGATCGAGTATTTAGATAGCTATGAGGGCGAAAATTTATTAGAAAAATAATTATAAATATAGTCTTTCAGAGAATAAAAAATTTCACAAGAGATTCAAATATGAATTTTCAAAAGCTTAATCACAATTTAGTAATGTAATATTTATTTTGCGCTATAATTAGTACCTTTCGATAATAAAAATGAAAATTTATCTTGTAATTTTTTCCTATGAGTAATATTGTTTTTAATTAACACCCAGCTTAATTTTATTTGCTACATTTGAAATCGAGTTAATTTATTTGACTATTTTTGTAAATGCTATAAAAAAAATCTAAAGAGAAATATATTGGAATCTAAAATTAAGGACAAATATTATATATATGAAAATATTTGTAGACATAAGCAGAAAGTCTTACCTATATGAATTTTTTTATATTAATCCGAAAAAAAAGTTGTTAATCCATAAGAACAATTACGTAAGAATATGACTTATTTTTAATCGAGTTTTAAAAGAAGCTCATGCTTATATATAATTTTTTTATGATTAAAACAAGATTTGCTTATATGAAAGAGTTAATCCAACTTTTTTTTTTTTTCGAATATATGGCTTTTCCGAATAAAAAAGTACCTAAAAATTTGGGTATAAAAATTGGACGACTTCTTTTTATTTTTTCTGTCTATCATATAAATCAAATGTACATCTCAAGCCAAAAGCTCAAACTCTAAGCTTAAGAAAACATCTTTATTAATTATTAACTATATTTTCGTGGCTTGAATCCTAGGTTATATTTTTAGTGATTTTTTGTTTATAAAAATATAGTACTAATAAACTTAGAAAGGAATAAATATTCTAAGAATTATTCCCAATTTTTTTTATCCTGGATGGTTAATAAACCCTTTTAAAGTCATATTTATGTTGATAATGTAGTTTTTAATTATTTTCTTTGGAAACCCGAGGAAATATTTTTAGATCAAGGGGTTATAATGATATAGCTTCTGACTTTAATATGTATAAAGAAATGGTATAAATGCAAGCGTTTGTTATTTTTTTAAAGAATTTCACCAAAAGAAATAGACATAATACCACCTGAAAATTATATTCTTTTAATAAAAAAAAGTATGTTTCTCTGAAAAAGCAGTTAATGAGTCAAAATTTTCAAATGGATACGTATTGACTAAATTCACTATTAGTTGCAATTCAAGAGGATCTAAATTTTTTTCTAGAATATTGAAAATTGAAACTTAGTCATTACTTATATGCATAAAGATTTCCTTTAAATAGTCATGTTTCGTTTTATTTTATCTAACTCGCGTTAATTAAATAGCTGAATCATTTGATAGTTTTTCTGATATATCTACAAGATCGACTAAATTAGAAAAAATGTGTTTTTTAATATTTTCCTTAATCGCCTTTTTATATCCCCCAACGTGTTTTTTGGTTAATATTCAAAAATAAAACAAACTTCGAAGCTATTTTGGTTTTTTGTCTGATCCCCCCCCCCTTTTTATCGATCAATTCGATTAAAATATTGAATATTTTACATTTAAAAATCAAAGATTTCTTTGAAACTTGAGAAATTTCAAGGTTGATTCTAAGTTGAAATTTAAATATATCAAAATAAATATAAGTTTCAAGTGTATCATAACCAAGTCCTATAAAAATTTAGATTTTTTTAATGACATAAAACCAAAAGTTAGCTATATGCAAAAATTCTGAAATTTTTGAAGATTTTTTTTTAAAATACGCGGAGATAAGTACACAATAAAATTCCATACTTTAACATTAAATTCAATCCAGCAATTTTATTTTTTTATTGTCTCGAATAATCATTCACAACAATTTTTAACATATTTGTTAAACTTTTATATTTCCTCTGGATTAAAAGGCCGATTTATTTCTGTTATCTTCAAAAAATAACAACAGGATATCCACTTTTTACAAGTTAAAGACGGAGTAGATGTAGATTTTAAAAGATAAAGAATTGTTTTCAAGTAGCTTTAATGAAGTTACTATAAAAGATATATCATTACAATTGTCGATGTATCTTGATAAATAAGAGCAGTTAGATTATTCTGGATGATAATTTTATATAAAATTTCTTTCAAAGATTTTGGGGTTTACTTTATTTGATATGTTGTTTTTTTTTATTATAATTTCTTTTGATTGAGCATTTAGATGTAATTTCAGTTTTAATGTTTCGTGGATCGAGTTTTAAGCATATTTTATAAGGACTTGGGTTGTATATACTATATACAATATTTTTTTCCATAATCACTCTTTTGGGTAATTTTGAGCAATTATCACAGCGTTTAGTAGTAAGTGAATCAAACTTGATTTTCTATAACAATATTCTGGTTTAAAATTGTCTGCGAATTAATTCTAAAACTTTCACAATAGAAAATAGTTTTTTTAAAAGATTTAATTCTGATCATTATACTCGAACTCGACTAGATCTGCTTTAAACAAATTCAAACATAGCTTTATCACTTTAATTTTTTAAAACAGAGAAAAATAAGGAGAAAAAAATCTTGTAGTAATAAGAAGATATTTAATGATTATGGAATCCAACAATATTGCATTTTACTATTAAAGAGATGGGACGCGCATTTTCGTCCTAGGTGGAACTACGCCCTTTTTATAGTCTGAAAGTCTTAGCACGCTTAAGGACTCTTTTAGTTTCGTTTTAATTAGTATGATCTAGTTAGTTATTTCGTTCGTCGAATAGAAATTATTTTTATATTTTTCGTTGTTAGTTTTACCAGTTGGTGGTTAGTTGTTTAGTTTTAGCTGTAGTTATTCGTGGACTGGAATTATTACCCGTTAAGTCCGTTTTTATTATTTAGTTATCGCTTAGTGAAGGCTATAGTTCATATAGTGCTATGGGCATGGCTATGCGCAACCATGAGTTGGTCGAGTCCGGTGCTTACCCTTATGGGTTTGCCCCGGAGGTTGATGCTTGGCGAGAGGTAGCAGAAGATAGTGATAGTGAGGGCTCGGTCTCTATGAAAGCCCTTGAGCTGAGTGGCGACTTATACCCATCGGTCGACTTGGCGGGGGAACCGGTTATGGAAGAGCTTGTATCTCCCTTACTGGAACTTTCGTTAGATCCCGGTCCCAACCCCCCAGTAAGGTTCTCGCCTATTATTCCTACCAATGGGGCTGTAAAAACACTTAGTGTTGTCAGCACAGGGAGCAACGGGCGAAGTGCAGATAGGTTGAGTAAGGGAGTGATACCTGCCCTAAAGTCTCTGCCGGGTGAGGGCAAAGAGTGTGCTAGTAATAGTGTCCTCGGCGTTGACTCACCTTTGGCTGTAAAACAACAGTTTAGGAGCGAGGATTTGTACCAGTCTAACTGGTATAGAGAATCCGCTTCCGACACTATTTAAAGATGGGTATAAACTCTTTTTTTTTTTTTTTAAAAAAAAAGGAAATAGTAAAAAATGTTCGATCTCCTTCATTCTCTACTCTTGCTTTACCCAATCACATCTTTTTCTTCTGTAAAATGAAAACTACTTTTGTAAATTTTATTTTTTGAAAAAAACAACAAAGACCATTGACGGGAAAGCTTGAAATTTTTTTTCATTAAGTAAATTTTCTTATGAATTCATAATATAATTTTTTTTATTTTCAGATTACTTCGAAAAGTTTCATATTTATATTTAATTATTCATATTGGTAATAATTTATACTTGATAATGTGAAAAAAATCATACTTTCTTGCCTAGCCTAAATGTAAACGAGGATGAATATATTAAAGTTTGGGTTAAAGGGATCCTGAAAGAATTTGGGACAGTTCATCCTTCGCTTGTTTTCGATCTCAACTACAGTTTTAATAAGTTTTCCGGAAATTAAAAAGAATTGGAATGCTTAGTTCTAAATAAAAGAAGGGATGATTAAGGGAATAGATGATGTTTATTTGGATTTTGATTTTTATTAAAATTAGTTGATGGGGTTAAATATTAGATAGTGTTTTTATGAAGGATTTCAAAAAAGATATTCTTAAAATGGATAGCTTTACAGAATATAGAATGGAGATAACGGGATTCATCAAAGTAAAAATTGAAGGTATATGTGATAACAGCAGAATGAATATGGTAGTGATTTTATATCATAAGAGATGAATGTTTAGACAAATGGTGATGATTTAGTGCACTACATCTGCAATGCCAGCAGTTTTCGAAATCCACAATGGGAGGTTTTTTTGTCAGATAAATAAAAACCATCAAATAAGGGGCGTACCATTATTCGCATAATGGGAGTTCTACCAATCAAGACGTTTAGAGTGGGGCTAAAAGTTAAAGGCAGAAGTAGAAGCGTCAGGGATACAGCTAAGAGGCTAGACTGGTGCTTGATTAGTTGCAATGTGAATATATATGATTCTTTTCAAGGTCAGACTTTTTTTTACTGGTTTTACCATTAGCTGAATATAATTTATTTCAATTCTAAACCAATAAAAATAAAATATTTGCTGTATCTAGTAACATTTCCACATTATTCCAATGGAATATTTATTTTGAAATTCCAATATCCAATAGTTTTGAAAATTGTAAGATGTGCTTATTTCCAAATTAGGAAAGTAGTAAATATTTAATAGTAAAGTGTCCGCTTTCAAAGAGAATCTCCCATATTGATGCGGATGGTGGAATTAGTGGAAGTTTATGAAGGAATAATCAAGTATATGAGGGAATTTTAAAGCGTTAGAATTAAAGCAGATAACAGAATTCATATTGATTCATTTTCTGTTTGTTGCTGAAATGAAGCCTGAAACACGTCTTTTGGGCGGCAATTGGCTTAAGAAAAGGGAGCATGTGACGAATTCAGCAAATAGAATAGTTTCAGCAATAGATGCGATGATTTTCAGCAAATGGAAGGAAGAGCTGAAGGAAGTCAAGACAATTCGAAGCTGGAACAGGCAGAATAAAAGGAAGGGGTGAGTGAGGGACAAAAAAGAGAGAGGGAGAGAGGGAGAATGGAGGTATATAAAGAGAGGGGGAGGGTTATTGTGCTCAATGCTGGATAACGAATCATGTGGTCGATGATGAGCTTGTGTACTCAATGCTAGTGTTGATTTACAGGCACATTGTTTGGAGACCCACGATTGGCAATTACACATCTATGGTGCAAATAGATTGGTCAGCCAAGGTATATATTCATACTGCTGGAATGTAACCAATTGAAATAAGCAAAAAATAGATGTATACAATTAAAATTTCAGTCCAATTTAATGTAGTATAGAATGGATGAGAACCAATGGATGGATAGTATAGGAGAGGGGTTGAGGTAGAGGGATGTTTTGAGACAGGAAGCAAAGCATAGCTGCAGATATCTCAGTTGACAGTATCCATTATATCTGTTTCTTAAAGTTATTTGCAAGGCAGCTTAGTTTCATTTCAAAATCTATATTCCTCGAAAATAAAATTAAACGTGGTCCTTAATATCAGCTAAACAATGGTAAATATTCGCTACTAAGTCCCAATTTATTCTGTAATATCTTTTTTCTTTAGATCTCTATAAAATTTTGTTTTTTTTGCTTAGGATGAGGAGTACGATATCATAGTTTTAGGCACCGGTTTGGCTGAATGTGTCCTTTCCGGCATACTTTCAGTTGAAGGAAAGAAGGTTCTTCATATCGATCGTAATGATTATTATGGGGGCGAATGTGCTTCACTTAACCTTACTCAGGTAAAATACTTTTGCTTTTTCTAAAATGGTTGTTTCCTTTTAACTTGATCTTTTATTTAGATGTATCGCATGTTCAGAGATGGTGCCACTCCACCAGAAGCTCTGGGCAGAGATAGAGATTACAACATCGATCTTATTCCAAAATTCATGATGGCTAATGAAGAGCTAGTTAAGGTTTTGGTCTATACTGACGTCACTAGATATATCGAATTTAAGTTGATTTCAGGTTCTATGGTGTGCAGAGACTCAAAAATATCAAAAGTTCCTGCAACTGTTACCGAGGCTCTAACTAGTCCTCTCTTGGGGTTCTTTGAAAAGCGTCGCGCCAAGAACTTCTTGGAGTTTGTTGGAAACTACAAAGAAGAAGATACAATGACCCACAAGGGTTTAGATCTCGACAAACAGCCCATGTCTGCCGTTTACGAGCATTTTGGTTTAGATCTCAACAGCCAAGAATTTATTGGTCATGCTATGGCTCTCCAACTCGATGATTCCTACAAAGCCAGACCTGCTCGTGAAACTGTTGAGCGTGTTTTGCTGTATGTCACCTCTGTTGCCAAATATGGCTCAAGTCCTTATATCTACCCATTATATGGACTCGGAGAGCTTCCTCAAGGTTTTGCCAGGTTGGTTTTTTATTTTTTGTTTTTTATTTATAAAGTCGAAATTTATCTATAACCACTAAATTTTAAATAGATTAAGTGCTATTTATGGAGGAACTTATATGCTAAACACCCCAGTCGATGAAATCGTAGTTGATTCAGAAGGCAAGTTTGTAGGCGTTAAATCTGGAGAAGAGGTAGCTAAAGCTAAGCTCGTTATTGGAGATCCCTCATACTTCCAGAACAGAACCAAGGCCATTGGAAAGGTAGTGCGTTCAATTTGTTTGCTTGAACATCCAATCCCCAACAGCGACAATGCAGACTCCACCCAAATCATCATTCCTCAAGCTCAAGCTAAACGCAAACACGATATTTACATTGCCTGCGTTTCAAGCACCCACAATGTTGTTCCCAAGAACTACTGGGTGGCCTCAGTCTCAACCATCGTTGAAACCGACGATCCCAAGGCTGAAATTGAAATGGGAATAAAGCTTCTTGGTCCAATCAAAGAAAGGTTCGACAGTGTCACCGATCTCTACGTCCCAGTTGATGACGGAACTGCCAACAACATCTTCATCAGCAAAAGCTTTGACGCCACCTCCCATTTTGTATCAGTGTATGAAGACATCAAAGACGTGTACCGGCGCGTAACCGGATCCGATCTTGTTCTCAAGAAGCGTGCCACCGTTGAGGAGGAGCAGGCCGCCTTTGAAGCTGCCCAATGATATGTCCTTGCCTCTATTTAGCAGTTGTAGTTTCTTTTACTTTTGAATAATATGCCTATTTTTGCCCTTCCTTTTCTCCTCTCTAATTTGCTGCTTTGCCAGCTTTCCATTAATTTTGTCTTCCAGCAATTGGACATGTATGTTTTCAAAGTATATTAGAGGTCCAGATCGGCTGAGGCTGAAAGAGACGATACGTTGTCATTTGTCAAAAACTGACTGCGATGTGTGCATTATAGTATGATTGGTTTTCTGCTGACCAGGGTTGGCAAATAACACTAAAGATCTCTGGATCATAGTTTTAGGCCAATGCGGGAGAGTCTGAGATGAGTCCAGTGGCTGCAAGGGGTGGGGGTCTGGATGCCCGGGAGGAGTGGGTGAGGGTGGGAGGGGCCGGCTCAGGCAGTGTGTTTGAGTATATATTGCAGTCAGTGAAGATTTCCGCTTTTGGCAGATACTGAGCTTTGCTTTCTAGATATTTGAGAATTCTTCTATTGGAGAGTTTATTTTCTGTTCATATCTCATTCCAGCTTTAGAAACTGCTCGTTTGCTTTTATCTACAGCTTCTGTTTGTGTCTACCAAATCACAAAAGCCCTAATCGCTATGTTTTACTCGAGCCCTTTCAGAAAACTGATATTGTTCCTGGCTGCTTTTGCCCTTAGTTCCACGAGTACAATCGTCAACACTAATGTGATCAGAGATGTGGATTTGAAATCACAAGTCCTCAGGGAGAAAACTAGACTGGTGGCCATGAATGTCGCTGATAAAACCGGCGCTACTGAGCCAGTATCACACTACACCTTTTTGGTCCCAGACGAGCAGAAGTCTAGATTGGCTTTTTTGACTGCTTTGGAAATCAAAACCGCAACACTCTTGACCGTCACCAAAGCCGGATACAACTCCGAGAGGTATTCCCCTGCTATACATCCAACCTCTGTTTGTTCAATTCCACTCTTTCTTTTCTATTTTGATTTAAACCATTTTCTTAAACTATATGGTCATGTCTTTTTGAATTTTTACTATTTATTTTTCTTTAATTTATAATCAGCTTTTTGAACCTTTTCTCAAATTGTATCTAGGGCTGCTGACGAGTACCTCATCGAGTTTACAAGACCTTTGGAGCTCAATGAAAAAGTCAGCATAAAGATAGAATCTGCTTACACTCGAAAATTCGAAGTAACCCCTAAAGAAATTGGAAACGAAGATGTTGCTTATTTCAAATACTCCAGAAACATTTACTACGAATCCGTTTACAACACAAACAAACAGAAAACCTCCTTGATGTATGCTTTTTTTGACTTTTTTTTTTTTGCTTGCAACAATCCCAGCCTTCTTAACTCCATTTATCTTTATCTTTCAGTCTTCCCGAGCCAGGCGTACTTTCCTACACTGAAACTCCATCCCCAGTTTCTCTGAAAAAGAACGAATTGACGTATGGTCCCTTCACAACACCCAAAATGCTCGATGTAGCCCCAATTGAAATAGTCTTCCCAGATAATAAGGCACATCGTAGATTTAGCAGCTATAAGAGAACTGTTTCAATCAGCCATTTGTCAAACACGGCTGGTTTTTCTGATTCTATGGTGCTACACAACGATTGCCCCCGAATCTACAACTACGACAAGTCTAAAGCATATATGGACGCCATATACAGGCGGTCTAAAAACGTAATTATTGGTCTGAATACGTTTCTTCCATATGACGCCAATAATGTCTTTTTCACTGACAGAAACGGAAATGTATCCACTTCAGTTATCAACCAGTTCGCTGCTGATAAAAGCGATAAGAAGCGCAATATCCTTCAGCTTAATCCCAGATTTGCCGTGATGGGCGGGTGGAAATACTCTTACAACACCGGATACCACTCCAAGCTCAGCAATTACTTGAACTACAACTCCACTACCGATACTTACAGCCTTATCATGGACTATATGGGAATATACATGGATGTTGGTTCTGACTTCTACGAATTAAATATTATTCTACCCGAAGGTGCCTATGATATTAGCACTCAGCTTCCGTTCGATGTCGATTCCGAAGAAATAGTTACTGTTCACAAATACCTAGACTTTTTTGGCCGAAAGCAGATTGTTTTGAAAAAGAATAATACTGCCACTGAAAATGTTTTGCCCATTCTAGTTAGTCTTTTATGTCCACCTCTCTTCCACGATTCTTTTCTTACTATAATCCCTAACTATATAAAACCCTTTACTTTACTTTTATTTTAACTTTCTGTATTTGTTATATACACATAGATTTCATACCGACTCCCCGCATCCAGCATTTTGACAAAACCGCTCATGGTATCAATATTCGTATTCGGTTTATTTGTCTTGGCCATAATCTCCAGCACCACAAAATCTAGCCCCAAAAAGGTATTTTCTAACATTTACTATAAATTCTGCGTAAAAAAAAAAAAAATTCTAATATTTACTATTTATCTATTGATGTTAATTTTTTTTTTCACAAATTTGTAGACCAAAGCCAAAACCGAATAATAAAAAATAGGCTTTGATGGCAGGCCAAAAATCGAGTTCTTGCTCTTTTTTAATTTTAAACCAAATATTTATCAAATAAAAGCCTTTTTAAAAAACTAGCATTTATGACAAATTTTATTTATTGTTTTTTCATATTAATTCAAGAGTGAAAAAATTGTAAAGGATCCTTAAAGCTTCTTTTGAGCGATTTCAATCGAATCAGTTAAAGAACGATTCTAAAGTAAAAATAAATAAATCATAATTTAAATCATGAAAAAAGAGATAAAAAAAAATCAAGAGACTTACGGCCAAACCACCCATCTCTTTCTCTAAACCGTTGTAAGGATAGAATTTTGGAACCTAAATTAGCAGAAAATAAAATTAAAAGGTAAATTCAAAATGGGCTTGTGAAAAAATCAAGCAATAGAAGAATGATAAGCAATCAAATAAAAGAATTCTTACTGCAACGGGCTCTGGAACGAGGAAATAGACCAAGTAGGCACCGGCACCCAATAAGGACACAAAGGCGACCCACTGTCCCAGAACAATTGACCAGGGAGGATGGTAGTAGACAGTGACCGACTGCATGTTTAAAATGTCCTCGTGTTCGTGCAAAGTATCACCAAAGTTACGTCTGTACTGGCGATCCCACCAGCCATAGGGGGTCTTCTCCTCACTCCTGATCCATGGAAGATTGGGATAGTCTCCAGCTTGGGGATCCTCATCAACGTAGTACTTTTTCTTATAGGTGACATCGCCCTTCCCTCTGACACTTTGGAGGATTAAAGATTTCTGGGCAATTGAAGATGGCTGGAATCTGCTCAGTGACAGACC
This sequence comes from Smittium mucronatum, assembly GCA_001953115.1. Lineage (NCBI taxonomy): Eukaryota > Fungi > Kickxellomycota > Harpellomycetes > Harpellales > Legeriomycetaceae > Smittium > Smittium mucronatum. The sequence continues at coordinate 27,184 of LSSL01001619.1, forward strand.
AGCTCGATTCAGATTTTTCAACAAAGAAGGATTGATTCTATTCATCTTTAAAAATTTCATAAAAAAATTAAAGTTTCAATTCTTCGCAAAACAAAAAAGCCGAAAACGAATAAAATGCCCAATCCTTACAGAATAATAATAATAATAAGAAAAAAAAAAAAAGAAATCTCCAAATGTAGAAGCGATGTTATTTAAAACCTCTTCTCTAGCATCTAGAGTTTTTTTTTTTTAAAAAAAAAAAGAAAGGGTAGAAGAATAGTTTACCTTTATTGTATTGCAGTCGTAATGGACAGAATAATTTTAGTTTCTTAGCCTCTGTAGAAAAATTCAAGCCTTTTGCTTATCCTCTTTATCGCTAATACTTTACTCTCTCAGTAAAATTCATTTCAGTGTATTTCAATTCAATTCAGATTATCCGTAATTAACTTTTCCTTATTAGCTCTTTCCACTTGACCAATAGTATCAGCCAATAATCTGGTTCTGATAAGTATTCTCCTGTAATATCCAGTGATTTGCTATCTAATCTGATCAATTGAATATTAGCCAATAAATTCTGCGTAAAAATTGAATGTTAGCCAACAGTATCTCCAAATAATATTAAATTGCAGTATAACCCCAATGTATTGGCGAATATCTATTTTTTTGATTTTCGTATCTTTAAAAGGATGGCAAGTAATTAATGGCATCTTCAATTGAGTAGAAAAATAAAGGTGAAATACAAATATATAGAATAAATAAAGTAAAAAAGGCCGTCAGAGAATTATACCCGATCAATAGCACTGACCCTAAAACTCCCTATCTTTTAAATTTTTGTCAGAATCGGTCAATTTAAAAAAAGAGTGTCAAAAAAAATAAGAAAATAAAAATCTATGCTGAAGAATATTAGTCTGGTGCCGTGATACTCTAGCACAATCCATTTCGGATCCAAATGAGCTTCAACCCAAAATTATTTGGGTAAATGCAGTGGGAAGAAAATCAAACAAGAATCAAACCAGGTAAATAAATTTATCAGGTACGTACGTGAAAATAAGAAACAGCTTCATTTATTTAAACATGTGTCTAGAGGTGAAATTCAGATAGTCCTCAAAATTATTCGAACCTAATTCAAGTATGATGACTATTCTCAATATACATATATTTTTAAAAGTAATTTCAAAAAAATACAAGGCAAAATTTAAACACTTCTTTATATGGAAAATTATAGGAAAAAACATAAATAGCAAGTTTTAAAAAAATATAATTTAATAAATCAAGATTTTTTTTTAGACTAAGTAAAAGTCGGATTAAGTCTAAATTTTTAACATGGTATATAAATACCAGCTTTCTCGTTTTCATACCTAACTTGAAATAATGAAAGCAATGCGAATTTTTTGAATTTATCCGGTTATTAACAATTGTTAAAAAATTTCATTCATGGTTTTTGATATATATATATGAAGTACCACTCCCCAGGATCTTTTTGAATTATGAAGTTGATTGACTTTCTCTACACATTTTTTCCTGCAATGGATTCTAGAGGGTTAGATTTATCTCGAGTCATCGTTTTTACTAAATTGGATAGTTTAGTACATAAAGTTTAATTTTTTTTATCATATGATTTACATGATATTTTTTTAAGGTATAATTTTTTGTTACAAGTATTTCGAATAAACAAACAAAATTCATATCAAAGTACCAATAATCTTGGAAATTCTACGAAAACGGATTTTAATAGTAAAGTTGCATATTAGGGGGAGTGTTGTGACATTATCTTAATACAAGTTCTCAGAACCAGTTTGTTTAAATTTTTGGTACCCCCCTTTCGAGCTCAGTAATTCTTGGGATTTTATCTTTTTCAGTATTCTCAGTTTCATATTTAAATAAATTATCATCAAACTAACGTTTAATCTCAATTTATAATTGATTAAAAAAATAATCCTGATAATTTCGATGAGTTCTTTTCGTTTTTTTTATCCAAAGATCCTTTACTATTTAAATTCAAAACATTCCATAACAAGGGTTTAGTTCTTTGTAATTTTTAGAGTCAATTTTTTGTTTTTAAAGCCTTTTCGTTATAAGTATTATATTATCTTTCCTCGTCGAGTTTTTTTATCCTTATATTCTTTCTCTGTAATTTTTTATGGATTTATTCCATAGATCTCAAACAATTTCACATCACACCCAGCCTAAAAAATTACCCAATAAATTATTAATCATGCGTTGAGTTTAACTTTTTTCATCTTTGCTTACTTAGAGATTTCTTTAATAAAGATCCATTCATCTCTCTAAATAAATAAAATTCATTTCCTCCATTTTTCTTCACTATTTTTACAGGCGAATGTCAATTTTCCCATCTGAGGTGCATTTTCCTAGTGACTTTTCATTTTCTTAGTTTCACCTGGCCTTGATTTATTATTATTTTTGATTTGTTTTATGCTTTTGTTGGGTTTTTAGCTATTTTTACGGGAAAAAATTTCAGAAAATTTAAAATTAGTGCACCAATAATAATGATTTTTGTGCAGTTTTATTGTTATTTATTAATTTTTAGAGAGTATATAGATTAATTTATTAGAATATGAAAAGTTGTAATAAAGAGATGGTTTTTTTCGGTTTTTAATTTTAGTTTCATAATGCAAATAAAATCTTCCTAAAATCAGTTGTTTGTTTGACTCTTTCTCTACTCCCAGTTTAAATTTTCCTAAAGTTCAAAGGTTTATATAGAGTTTTTAACTTTTATTTTTTTCTCTCGTTTCCCCATTTTTTTCTATATCCCAACATACTTACAATCTATAATCCTAAGTTAAAAATTTACTTTTTTTTTATTAAAAATTCTTTTAAATTTTTATCTGTGGTATTAATTAGCTAAAAAAAACCTGTTTTTGATTTTTTTTGTTCACCGTGCTATTTTTTTCCCTCAATCCTTTTGATTAACGGTTTAAAAACTATATAGATCCCTTTAAAAATGCTTTTTAATTTATTTCTGGGGCTTTTATTTGGAAATAAATTCATTAGTAGGTACACTTCTCCATCCTTTATTGACAGTATCCCTTAATTTATGCTGATCATCAAAATACTTTTTGACTTTTCAAGAGCTTAATTAAAATTTTCTAAACCCTTGTTATCATTTAATTTTCGATTTCAAGCTGTAAAATTATTTAATCCGAAACTTCATATGCAATCTTTGAGGCATTCTATTTCATGCAAACCAAATTAAATAATTTATTTATATATGTAGAATCTATAAAATAAATAATATCACTTTATAAGGAGTATATCCCGTAGTTCTTTTAATAGTGACTCTAGCAGCCCAGAGTCACGTTTTAAATTTTCTTCCCACTCTAAATATTTATTCCCAATTTATTTAAAAAGATTCTCAATTATTTATTGACGGCACCTCCACAAAATTCCATTTGCATTCGGGCTATAGTAAGATGCGAGATCTCCATTTATAGAATATTTACTTGACATTTCTTTAACCCCAGATAGGCCAACTCTCGCAAATTCCGCCAATACTTTATTATCCACCCAAGAAATCAATAATGACTTATTAAATATTCGTAAATAAATTTCCAAATATCTTTACTAGAGTTAGTTGTCAGGTAATTTACTTCTATTAACTCATGTAGGTTATCTCTTGCAAGTAAAGCTATTTTTTTTTATTTGAAAAAATAGGTACAATAATGTATTCAATCTAATAATTCTCAAAAAATCGATAAAAATACTTATATTTTATAAACTCATGTATTTGATCTTTATTTCAAAATTAGTATATTTACATTATATACAAAAGTTTTATATTTCTTGTACATAAAAGCTCAAAAATAACTAGTTTCAGATCTTATCAAGTGCATTATTTAGACTTACGATCTCAATCTTGAACATAGTGGAATTATTTTAGGATTTTTGATTTTTTCCATCTATAACTCTAACAGTTATTGACTTCTTTTTCTTTCGGTGGAATAGACAATCTTCTCACAATGAACAATCCTAAGCTCTCCTCCTAAAATTAAAATTGTCACTGGATTTTATATAATTTATTTACAAAATCTCAAGAAAATCAGTTGTTTTAAGGTATATCTTTGCATGGTGGTTAGTTTTTTTTCTCCTGCGATTATATGGATCTGATATAATGATTTTACAAGTATAAGTCCAACCTATGATCAATCCGTAATCCCCGAATCAGAGCTTCAATTTCCTCAGGATAAGTTATCATCTACTGAGTTTTCACCACCTCTTGTGCGTCCTATTTTAAAACCAAACAGTAGAATATGTAAGATCAATTTACATTAGCTAAAGCCAGAAATTCGGGATTACTTATCATTCCAATAATAGTCACTGCATTTGTTTAAAGCTCAAAATTCAATACATAAATATAATGCGAGTTTTTTTAAAAATTATGTAAATTTCTCTCAAGTTGCGCTTCATTTTAATATATCTTCGTTTACTTTCGTCAAATAATAAAATTCAAATAATTTAAAATATATATATACCATCTAAGTATTTCTTGACTAACACATCACTAAAAACTATAGGACTAGCAACTAATGAAAATATTTTAATTCTTTTTTTAAATTAGCTCTAAAATATGGGAGTTTATTAGTAAGAATTTTATTTTCTTGAATTTTGTTTCTTGGTCTTAATCCCAGTAAAACTTTGTTAATTTTCTGTCAATTTTAAATTATAACATCAAAATTTGAGATAAATATTGTGTAAATATTCGATAATTTCCAAAAAAAAATGCTACAAAATCCCCCACCCTCTTCGTTTTATTGTTTAATTTTGATTTTTTTTTATCATTCCATCTTTTAATATTTATAGCAAATCTCGCCTTAGAATCACTGCGATAACAATCTATCTAAATTGCTCATTTCCGAGGCAAGGCTTTTTCATGGAAACGATTAACCCAGATTCTATTTTTTCTCTTAGTATTTTACATAAACTTATGTGTTAAATGCAAATATTTTTATTCCTGATCTGGATTTATTTTCGTTTTTAATATTAGGTCCAATAGTTACTCATAGTCGATAAATACTAGTAATTTATCTACAAAATGATATATTATAATCTTCACAATTATTTTTTGATGTGTTTCCACTGAGTTAGAAACCCAAATTGGTAGCATTGTAATTCTCATTAATTCAAGCGAGATGTGAAGTGATTACATATAAATACACTCAAAATCAATACTGATTTGGCCATATCAAAAATATAAGTTAAATTTAGAAAATATTGATCTTCCGGAGAAGGAATCCACAACCATATCAGTAGTAGGATCTAGAAACCAACTCTTTAATATAACTTTATTGCTATTTCATTTTTTTAAATAAATAAAATATCTTAATTGATTCCATCTTTTGGTATCACAAACCATATTTTAGTGTAAGAAGATGCTCCAGGTTCCAAATATTCTGGATTAAAATTATTTTTCAACAAAAATAAAACATTTTAATGTATTTTAAATGGTATTGGTATATGTTTTAGGTCTCAAGGATGGTGATCAATCGTATATATTTCAATAAGAGCCTCCCATGTTCTGTCTAAAACACCATTTTTTGTATCTTTGCACGAAAATAAGTTATTAAGCTCTATAAATATTGATTTAAAAAATTATATTTCCTATTTAGTTGAAAATTTTCGATTGATATCCAAGTTATAAAATTATTTATGGTTGAATATTATCTTATACCATTTATAAATATAATACATTGGACCATCATGGTGTTACTTGTTCTTCGGGAGCGGGCAGCTAATTTCATTTTTAACTCCGTTCTCAATTTGTTTTTAAATTTTTAGGGGGTAGTTTTTTATTTGAGATATTGAAATTCCCTTCGAGGCAAGAAAATAAAACGCCTTTTCCAGTAAAATTTAATTTACAATCTATTCTTTGCCCTTCAAATAATTTTGATCCGTGATTTATATTCCAAGCACATAAAAATTGATATTAATATTAATCCTCAGTAAAAAAATTCAATATCTCAGTTACATTTTAATTTTATCATCAAACACGCATAACTGATCTGAGGCATCCACAATCACACAGCAAATAAATCGCATTCTGTTACCCTAAATTGGAAACTTGATATGGATTGAAATATTTATATTTGACAATTAAACATCTCATATGACCTTGAGAAGCTATTACCATATTAAAATTTCAATTTGCAAATAACAGGGTCACTGTTGAAAAATATACTATTTTTCTCCATCATATGTATTTTTTTTTGCTTATAAATTATAATATGGCGCCCGTATTAAACTTAAATGTCACATTGAAGATATTTTAATTACAAAAGAGATATATGAGGCCCAGTGACTCCGATAAAGATTTTTAGCTACCTCGAGTTTGCGTTATTATCAGTTATTTTATTTTTTTGATCGATAAAAAACGGGATTGATACCCTAATCCCGAAATAAACATCAATATTTTTTTTAACTTTTTTTTCATAAGTATTGAATTTTTTTGAACCCATTATATTCAACATATATATTTTTAAGCGGTATAGGCTGAATGATAACGTTCTGAATAATAATAATAAAGAATATTCGGATACTTGATGACCACTATTTAATTATCATTTTTAACGAAATAAAGGAATCCTTTCTTAAAACTAAAGATTTTAATTCCCTTGTAACTTTTTATCGGCCAATTTATTGTACAAATTTAAAGGCAAGATTGATTTAAAAAATTAATTCGATTTTATTATTATTATTATTTTAGATAATTTTTCGTGGTTTTACGGTTATTAAACTTTTAAAAAGCAAAAATTAAGAATAAAATCGATTATAAATATTTTTTTCTTTGAAAAGAAAAACCATTTATCATGGATTTCGATTTTATGACAATAAAAAATCAAGGGAATACTATTTTAAAATTAAAATCGAAGTCAGTCAAGCTGGAATATTTGTAGTAAAAATTTAAAATGATCTAAATATTCTAATGAAAAAATTTATTTAATTTTAAAACTATCCATAAAATGCAAATTATAACTGATAAATATTATAACTTTAATGATAAAAAAACTTCCGAAATCTATTTAAGTTACTGCTAAATATAATTATTCTATGGGTTTGATCAAGACGCTATAATTTAGAATTTTAACTGTTGATTGCTTTACTTTCAGAATTTTCATCGCATATATTTAAGTTAGATGGTTTTAGTTTCGTCCTATGGATTATATTTACTAAAAGTTGCTACTAAGGTTCTGAAAAATTTCTCCAAATTCTCTGTTGAAATAAAAATTTAGCTAAAAGAAAATATCTAACAATTAAAAATAAATCGATGGGATTTAGTCTTAATTTTGATTATTAGGATTATAAAATAAATAGAGGATATTTATGATTAAACTTTCAAGTAAAAGGATTAAAAAAATATTGGTTCAATTTGGTATTTGTAAAAAAAAGGCTTTTTTCTTTGAAATTTTCAATTAGAATAAGGATTTTTTTTTTTTTTTTGGAATTTCGATTAATTAGTCAGATATTTTTGAAATTTTAACCTAAGTTTACTCAATCATGGTTAAAATGTATAAGCTAATATTTTTTAATCACCAGCTTTAGTAACTCATGGAATTAAATAAGTAGTTATTGATACTTTTTGTGGACGAAAAAAGAACAATTAAAAGCACAATTATTACAACCAGGAAATTTTTTTTTAGTGATTCTGAGGATGAAAGAAGGAACAACTTTTTAGGAAATAGCTTCATTTTATCGAACAGAAAATAAACCCAAATTTAATTTACCTAAATATTTGATTATCGGTTTAATAACTATTAAGCAAAGAATAGTTAAAATTTATAAAGAAGGCCTCTATAAAATGATGAATTTAATTTTACAAATAATATGAACTATGAAAGTTATTAAATATCATTTTGGATAATAAAATGCATTTTATTAGCTTTTTTGATATACATAAAAAAATATAAAAAAGAAAAATCCAAACTACAAAGCACTAATTGTCTTCAATATCCATTATTTTTTAGTTGAGAAATATTTTTACGCAATCTATGAAGTTTGTGAAATTTTAATGACAGTAAAATTTGGAGTTGAAAAATTGTGTTAAAGAAAAAAAACCCCCCAATAACGTCTCATTAATTATTGTATTCGACAGTTGAAGATCTTAATCAAAAAAACCTGGAACTGGTCTTGAAAGCTTAAAATTCTTATAATAATTTTTTTTTTGTATCATTTATTTTTCAGTTTCCTCCGATGAATTATGTAAACAGTGCAGCTGATTTAAAATTTTATCTTTTATTTATTGAACTAAATACTATGTCCTTACTTAAGATATTGAGTTTAATACATGATTTTACAATATATATGTCTGAAGTATAGCCTTTAACCTCATATAATAAAAAAATAATACAGATAATATAAGAATTTTTTTTTTATATCAAATTCCACAAAAAAATAAAGCTATTTTATGATTCCTGAACCAAAAAAGCTTTTATAAAAAATAAAAAATTAGTATAAAATCAAATTAAAATAAATGGGTACTACCCGGATATTCTTTATAATATTCTAGAAAAAATACATTCATCTTCATTTGAGAACAAAGAGTTTTTTGTAAGCGGAAATATTTTTTAGCAAACTGAGAGGCAATTTTAACTAATAAAATTTAAACTCTTTGTGTTTTATTCGTTTTTGCTTTAAGAATTTAATATTTATATATATATAAATTTTTTGAAATTTATTATAATTATTATTTAATAACAATAAAAATAAACCCGTCTCATTCATTATATATGTATAACTTTATAAATATTTATTTTTTAAAAAAATTCAAATCATAAAAAATAAATAAAACTATCAAATTCTTATCAACATTGAAAATTTTAACTTTTATTTAGTATTATTTTCTGATATTATTTATGATAAATTTCAAACAAAAAATACTCAAAAAAAATCTAGATTCTAATTATTATAGCATTATTTTAGCCAATTACACAAAAAACATAAATATTGGCATTATTAAATCTAAAATAGTAATAAATAAAAAAATGAATCGGGATCAGAAAATATCGGGATTCTAAAGATAGGATTTTTCAAAGTTTTAGTAAAAATCATGACAAAATAATTGATAATAATAATAATAGTAGTAATAATAATAATAATAATAATTGTGAATTTACATATATATTTTTTGGTATATGGTTATAAAATAATAATACAATTTATATATATATAAAGTTGCTAAGTGAGAATGGTTGAATCTAACAAATAAGCCAATAAATATCCATTAGAAACTTATCAAATCGGATCCTGGGGTTTTAGTGAAAAAATATCTATTTTTTTTATAATTTTTGAAGTTTACATCTATTTTTTTCAGTTTATTGAATATATGACTTGTTTTTGATGAAATTTTGCAGGATAGAATTTTTTTTATCATAATATTCCACTACTATATTTTGTACAATAAATACTGCTTTTTTATCGAAGTCAAATTAAAAAATAAGCAAATATTGTTATATTATATATCAAATAAATCATAAGAAAAAAGTGTCTTATTTTCTGAGGGGGCATAAAGTAGTGTCCGAATTATTAACCGCCTTCTGAAAGCCAAAATATCAAAAAAAATTAAAATCAATGTGTATTTTTATTTAAATTTTTATTTAATAAAAACTCTCAATTTAATATTAAGCTTTTATCTCTTTCGTGAAATATTTTTAGTTTCAAATAGATATTCGATTGAATTTTTACGCTATTTTTAAATAAAACTCTTTTAGATTTGTGCGTTAATCCAACAATATATATATATGTCGAAGTTTTTCAGATCTAGAGATTAATCCAATAGAAAAAATTAATTTTAACATACCATAATTCAATGATAATTAATGAGCAAAACTTTGATGAGATTTTCAAAAATTAAAAAACATGGAAATATTACAAAAAAATTTTAAAAAAAAGAATCAATTGAGTTTTGAAATCAGTATATTTCAAAGAAACTTGTTATTTTTGTAAAGGAGGGCTTCACTAATTAAAAAAAAAATATTTATAAGATGTCTTTAAATTAAGCATATAAAAAATTCGCACATGGGAATAAGGCTATATCGCATAAAATCCATCAAATATAAAAACCTGTATTTCAGCAATTTTAATGAAAGTACATTTAAAAAAATAATAATTATTTTTTCTAAGAGTTGTGACTTAAAATACTAACGTAAAGAATATGCACAGTATCTTTATAAGAAAAAAAATTAAACTTTTGATAATATATCTTTAGAAAGTTATTTTTACTTACTCTGAAATCTCATAAAAATAAAAAAAATCAGAAAACGAAATAATAAATAAATAAAAAAGAAACCCTTTATTTTACAATGACTCAGGAAAAATCCAAAATCCAAGTTGCACTAGCCCTTATGATAAATCCACCAAATCCGTGAAGCCAACAGATCTTAAATAAAAAGGGCTTTCAAATAAAAGATATACTCCTCAAAAAAGCATATATATATTTCTAATTTTACTATAAAAAAATCATAAAATCATAAAATCATTATAAATTGGTTTCTAAAATTTTTTTAATGATAATTTCATTTTAATTTTCGATATTTAATTATACGTCGCTAATAGATATTAAAATTTCTCTACACATAATTTTGAGTGTAAAAATAGATAAATTCCAAATTATTTTGATATGTAAAAGGTAACTTTTAAATATTCAACAATAATTTAATAACTGGGAAGGGGGGGGTGTGTTTTTAATACAAAATTTAAAAAGAAATGGAAAATATATTTCAAAAAAACAATTATTTTTCCCAGTTGTTTTTACTTTTGAAAATTCCTTATTCGAAGTTTTTTTTATCAAGAATTATCAAATGTTTGGTAATTTTATTTTATTTTGAAGATTTATTATTTAATTTTGTATATATTTTTTAAATTTTCAAATCAATTTCAATATCATCTGAATTTTATTTAATAAAATAGAATGTATGTTTCGGTCCAATATATCGGAAATTTTTTAATTTTTTAAAAAAGTAGACTAAAAAATACCCACGTATATTTATTAGAAAATTTAAATAAGTAAGTGGAAACAATTTGAGCTTTTTTTCTTAATCTGACTTATGAAAGAAATATAATGTATATTTATGGGATTAAATTTGTTTAAAAAACATTTATAATGCAAACACATAATACGATATTCTTTCTTTACTTCTACCTCATTATGGAAGCTATTTAATGTTTTAATAATTTTATCAAACAATTAAATTATTCAGAAACGATTGCTTATCCATATTTTAACAAAGATGTGCAAGTTTATCTATATTTTCAATTTTTTTCAACAAATAAAAAAGAAGAAAAAAAGTGTTACTATCTTTTCTCATAAAAAACAAAACACTAAAGTTGATCATATTTCTGATATTTATAATTCTAGTTTATTTTGATTTAAAATAAATAAATACTCCTATATAGATCCACAAATTCGAAATAATATATAATCTCAGCAATGCATCATAATTGAAGTGCTACAGTTTTAAGTATACTTCATGATAAAAATTCGTTTTTTTTCTACCAAAAATCGAGAGGGCTAGCCGAAAAGTGATCTCATTAGAGTTTAAAATATTTTCATAGGTTTAATTAATTTCTAGATTAAAATTAAACAACATTATACTAAGTCTAGATTCATAAAAATCGCATCAATATTTTTTTGATGAAAAATTCAAAAATTCAGAAAAAAAATTAAATTTTTAAATGAGTAATATGATATTAATTCTTGGTATAATTTCCATTTTTTGCAAAGGTACGAATATTTAAAGTGATTTTAGTCAGATGAGCTTATTTTAAATCCTTTAGTGTATGTTGTTGTTCAATAGTAATATATGGCCAAATTAATGTTGGATTATAGAAAATAAGATTGATTATAATTAACTAAATTATTAAGAATCACATTTTGTGCAATTTTCTTGTCAGATGCAAGATAAAATCAATAATATATGTCAAAATTTTATAGCTTGGCCATAATTCTTGTTTAAAAACTGAATCAGATGTCAATCCAAAACTCACAGAAACTGTTGCTTCAATATTCTCGAATCAAAATTGGTTTTATTATCTAACGGTTTAATTTATTTATTTATATTTTGAATATAACTAGTGATATTATTTTCTGCATTGTCTTATTAAATTATTATATATTATTAATTATCCGATTAATAAAAGGTTTTTTCATTAATTTAAAGGGAGATTCACATGTCTATTATAACCCATGAGCTATATATTATATTTATCATAGCCGAAAATATTAACTCTTCAAAATTTATGCTGATCTTGCACGATTTAACTATTTTTTGTGCCTTGTGTTTTTTTAAATCATCCAAATTAGATTTATATTGCCTTAATTTATATTTTTTTGTATTTGATAGATGTACTGTATACCACTTTCTACCTTTATAAGTTAAAATTACAGAAAAATCACAAATTAGTCAAAATAATGCTTATATCTGAATCTAATGGTTAGCTCATTTCCCTGAAATATCTAATATTTGCTTAATATCTACATTAGATCTCAAAAAAATTTACACTTAAGTCTAATTCAAAGCAAATAATAAAATATTCACACCATTCTTGTCACTTATTTAAATTTGGCCCAAATATAACTATCGTATCGTTAAATTTAAACACCGATTATTTTTATGCATAGCTTTTACACCATAAACCTCCATCCTGAGAAATTTGATATGATTTAATCTTAAATTTTAGATTATTTGTACCATATTAAACACCGGTCCATTATTTTATGTATGAGAAAATATGGCATAGATTTTTTCGATGAATTCTAGATTGATTTTATGAGCTCCAAAAATTCCTTGAATAAATCTTGGATTTTGATTGATCTACACCTATCTCACATAGCATCAATAAACATTTCCTGTTAATTATAAACTAAAATTTTTCCTTTTTCAGATCGGTAAGAATATGCAAAAGCTGAATAAGGTATTAATGGGCTATTTTGAGCGCTTTTATATATAATCATTTTAATTAAGAGTAAATAACGTAATTTATGTCTTGTGCTTTTAATGAAGTTATCTTACAATAGAATTCCTTGATACAAAAAAAAACGTCTTGTAAATATACGCTTTCTTCGACATTTCCGAATTAACTAAGAAACTAGGTTACATAGCGGACAGCACTATGTGAAAATCATGATCATTTGGTGGTATTTTATTGAATCAATCTACTAATTTTCAATCTTAAAAAGCAGCTTTAATATGAAAAAACATTTGAGTTCATGTATGAGTAAAAAAATTCCGTATTATGAGCCATTTATCTCTGGAAAAATTAGAAAAAATCCTTGTGTGATAAAAAATATTCTGTCTATGTTGTCAGCTGGCCATATTCGCCTGTCTAGAAAGAGATAATGGGAAGTACGTGATTTGAGGAAATTAGATGAAAAAAATGAAATTCATTTATATATTTCCCTATAAAATGATAAGTTCTGGCTGCATTGAATCTCAAATCTTCCTTAAATACAACATATTTATATTGTTTTCGGAATAATTTAAGATAGAAAAAAAATTCTTCTTTCATTGGTGGTAAAAAATGATCATTCAGAAGCCTTTTTCATTTAATTTAAATTTTCGATTGATAATTATTCAATAGCTGATATTAAATGACTTCACTTATGAAAATAACCCTCTTTGAATCTCTAAGCCCGGGAATACAACCAGTTAGTATGTTTTCTTTAAGAACGACAGGAAGAATGATTTTTTATTTCAGGTTCTGATAGGCCTAAAATCAGCATTAATAAAACTTTTTCAATCAGGTCGGTTTTTTGAGCTCATGGAGACCCATTAAAATTAAACGACATGGAATTTGAACAATGAAAATAAGCTGAAACTTTTGAAGTAAGCCTGATATAAATACGAGGAAGATTCAAAAGAGATTGACTCTTCTGTATTTTTTACAAGTTTTGAGAATTAAAATTTGGAATCTTCAGTGAAATTTCTAGGATTTCGATTGTCATAACCAAGATTATTATTTATTTTGTGAAAAATTCTTTCTATATGGATATAATTACTTTATACACAAGCTTGACCAGATTTTTTTACAAAAATCCGTCATACGCACTAAATTTTTAATTAATTCTCCTATAATAAGCTGACCTCTTTAAAAAATAAAATCACTCCATCTATTTTCTCACGAATTTCAGCACTGATAGTAGTATCTAGGTGAGATTTTAGAGACTTAAAATAAGACCAAATAAGAGAAACAGAAAAAATAGAAGCTTAAGTTCCAAAAGAAGTATATATATTTCAAAAAAAATTTTGAATAAAAGTATGATGAAACAAACCATTAAATTATAGCAACGCCATTTAGTATTTTTTCAGAAAAGAATTTGAAAATATGATGGATAGAACTCACTTTTAAATTAAATTATTCGATTACTGGTTCAGCTTCATTGGTTCAACAGATAGAAAATTTTCATTATTCTTCAAATACAGAAAAAAATAATGATGAGCCCAGTGCTATGGTTATCTACTTCCTTTATCACCTTTTTTGTTGATGTAAAAGCCATTCCTTTCCAAATTTCAAACCATTTTCTATGGCTATCCTCCAAATAAATCATTTCGGATGTTTTTCAGTGGCAGTAACCCCTCAAACCGCTAAATTAATATCAGCTGTTTTTTTTTTCGTCGTAAGTTTAGTATTTTTTTCTAGTTTGAATATATTGCTGTCGGTTTTAAATCCATTAAAATTTTCTAAAAAATTTTTCTGTCGATTTTTATATTCTAACGGTTTTCAATGAGCTTTTCAGAAACTTTTGAGAATATTTCGACTCTTTTTTGATTATTCAATTTTTGTAGCCATTATTTTGTACCCCTGCTTTTCCTTTAGACTTCTCTTTGAAACACTGTTCAAGATATATAGATGTCTGATCTTTTAGTTGCAACTGTGGTGAAAGGAACCGCTAAAAGGTTGGCCAAATTACCAATATCTTTCTCAAATTGCTCGCTCTCTTGAAATTATTTTATTATTCTAAGGGTATTGATAGATTTAGTGATTAGTGGAGTGTTTAGAATTTATTTCTTTACATTTATCAGTTTTACATTGGGTTTTAATGCTTGAAATGGATTAGTTTTTTTTTTTTTTGAAAACTCTACTCAAATTTCATAGCCTAGATTAAATTTTTATTCTGTTAATTTACCTACAGTACACCTTATTATATTTGGAGCTTCTTCTACTGGGTTTTCTACACCTTTTCATTTCCAAATTAAAAAAATATTATCATATTTTAAATGATGTCGAATAAACTTAAAAACATAAAAATCCAAGTTAAAATTTTTGAAAAAATATATAGGTTATCAATATTTTTTCCATTTTTGAAATATTAATATGAGAGATTTCATCATTATTGATACTCTGGTGGTTTGAAATTATATTTTGGCTTATGTTTGATGAAATCAATATATCACAAGTTTGGATCCTCAATATTCTCTATTTTTCATTAAATTATTAAATAAACTAATAACTCTCAAGTGGAAAAAAGGATTTATTATACAAAAAAGTGATTTTAATATTAAATTATATAGATCATGGTTATTAATTTCAAAGCTTAGTGATTTTTTTCTATTTTTTATAACGGGTACCATGATATTTTAACCGATTTTTTAAAACATTTGAAAATTCTCCAAATTTCAGCATTATAAATAAAAATTATTAAAAGCCCCTTTAAAATCAAAAAATCAAAAATCAAAAATAATAAAAATTCTGATATATCCAATCGAAAAAGATACCAAGAATTTAATATGAAAAAAATGTATTAAGAAGTATCATATTGCTGATAAAAACACTCTGATAAAGTGAAGTTTATTTATTTAGATTCTGCGATATTGGAAAAAAAAATGACAGTGTTAATAATCCAAATTTTTGTTTTGAGGGATTTTTTTAAAATTTCCACCTTTTCTAAATCCAATTCAGAAAAATTGAAATCAAATAAAAAAAAGTAAACTCGGTTTATAGAATGTGTTTTCAAATATAAAATAAGTAAAAAAATAATTATAAATAAGCTAATCCAATTTAAAAAAGTGCATAAAATTAAAAAAAATCGAAAGAAAGTACGAATTAAGTGCAAAAAATTACTAAAAGAGTAAATTTTAGCTTAAAAAGAGTGTATATAAATTTGGTAAAAATAAATATAAAATAGGGCCAATAATAATAATTTCCTGGCCATTTTAAGAATTTGGGGTGGTACGTGTAAATTCATGGAAATTCGTTACTTTTTCTAATTTCGATTCGCATTTTTTAAACTAAAATTTATTTCTTTCGTAATTTTTGCACTTAATTCGTGTTCTTATTCGCTTTTGATTTTTTTTTAATTGTATGCACTTTGTCTAAATTAAATTAGCATATTTCGAATTAATTTTTACTTAATTTTTACCTAAATTTTATTTAAATTTTATTTATTCATTTATTTGTTTGATCTCACTTTATCATGATAATATTTAGAAAAGGTGTATTTGGAGAAATATTAATCTTCCATATTAATTGGGGAAAATATCTTAGGGAAATTTCTCTTTGGGTGAAATTTTGTGGAGACATTTTAACGATTTAATATTTTTTATTGAAAAATTTAATTTTATATTAGTATATCTTGTAAAAATTATTTGGGTTTTTTAAATTCAAGTTTAAATTTTGAACCTAGCAATTTTTTTAGATTCTATTTAAATTTTTTTAAGTTGGAAATGAAAATATGTGATTTCAGCTTTGAATCAGCTTTAGTAAGTGTCGAATTAAGAAATTGACTGTTTGATTTCAGTAAGAAAGTCTCAACTGGATTTTTTCATGAGTATAGTAAGCTTTATTGAATGTTTTTGGTAGTGAGTCTTAAATTAGGGGAGGATAATAGCTATTTAGATGATCTTGAAACGTATATAGATAGCATATCTCCTCTCCTTACTTTTTATGGCGGTGTTTTATAAGTCATCAGCCAGTTATTGTATCAATTTCTTAAGCTTAGGATTAAAATTCACCACCGTTTTTAGGCTGGTCGTAGAAATATTTAAGGCTTCCTCTGGATTTAGCTCAGCGGAATTTTCCATAGTTAAATTGCCCAATCAACTGTATGAATCTTATTGTAAAGATTATTTCTGAAATATGTGATTCTGATATTATTCTTACGAGTAAGATGGTTTGATAAATAGCTTTTAAAAACAAAATATTGGTAAATTTTAATTTTTAACTGGTAGAGTGCTTTTACAAAGAAAATCATGATAAGTTTATCGAAAATTCTTATCATATGAGTTATTAAAAAAATATAATTTTTACTTGTACTTTCCGGATATTTTATAAAGCGAAAAAGAAAGCCTAGTATTTAATTTTAAAAACTTAAAACTTTTTATCGTTCGATTTAATTAAAAGGATAAAAATATGTGCTAAAAGTTTACAAATAATATCAACAAGCTCAATAAGCGTAGATATAATTTCTTTATACTTTAATTTTTGATACTGAAGGCACATGCAAATGAAACCCATCCTCAAAAAAAAATTAAGCCTCAAAAAGCTTTTTGGCTTTGTCGCTGACACGTAAATAGTAAGATATAAATATGAAGTTTGCCACTAAACATACTAAAATATTAAAGGTGCAAAAACAGCTATCTTTACTATACAAAGTTTGGTTAATATAGAAAAATTTTCTAAAGGATTAATACCGCACCAATTTGGTAAATTGGTCACTTTTAAATTTTTGGATATTTTAGTTTCTTCTTTGTTAAGTAACATTAGACGATTTTTCCATACAAAAAAACTGATCGAATATGAAATGTATTTTTTTACATTATATTTCAAAATATAATTTTTATTTTATTGGTGGAAAAAAAATTGCGCCTCTAAATTTTTAGCATGGTTATTTTGATATTTTTTCTAATTTTCAGATTTAACCATATAATTTTTTGGAGAAACTTTATAGCCTTCAACTGATATAAGGTGGGGCTATAATTAATCTATACCACAGAGGGTAATTATTAGATTTTATGGGTAAATTTTTTGTCGTTTTAACTTACTTTTTTTTCTTTTTCTTAACCTTTTTCGATTATAAATTTCAGAAATATTATCTCTATTTGATTAAATGTTCAAAATCTACTAATCTATTTAGTAATATTCTATTTTCATCAAAACCATACAGATTTTTAGAAAATCATACTAAATTAAAAAATTTATAATTTTATATGTTACACAGGGCGTAATTTTGCGCCAAATTTTAATCAAATACATAATAATTTTGGATCAAACTAATAAGAAATAAAATTGGTGAACCCCGTGTTTCAATTTTTTTTTTAAAAAAAGAAAAAAGTGCAGATTTCAGATATTGAAACATTTTCTACATTCATAAAAGACTTTACTATGAACAAAATAAAATTAAGATTCGATCTACGAAATTCCATATCAGATACTAACCGAAAAAAAAATCTATTAGTCTCCCCCTCACTCCCTCATTATTTCAACCAATCATTATCCCCCACCCCCCCGCTTTCTCTAAATTTGTTTTCTTTTACAATAGATTAAAATTTTCTATAAATGCATATTTCTTTTATACAATCTATCTTTTTTTTTTTGTTTAAATTAAAGTCTGTATTATTTATAACTTTTTTTTAAAAAAATTATGTTAAATAAATAATATAGTCTTTATTTAATGATACTCGTGTTTTTTAATGTTGGAATATCCCATGTATTAATATACTCTTTATATCCCCCCTAAGGGATATATTCCCTTTATATTTTAATTAATTTAACGAAAATAAGCACTTCATCCGATATATAGTCTCAAAATATTTATTTTGAGCAGAGTTGAAATCAATTTTAATCTAATTATCCATCTAAATTTTTAGTTTTCTTAACTGGAAAGTGTACTAACTCTCTCATCTAAAAAAATATCACATATATACCCTACCATGAGTAGATGTATTTAAACTTACTATTAACTATGGTCTTTATCACTGCCATTATCTCAATCAGTTCTTAACTTATAATATACAATTTTTGAATCTATACTAGAATCAATAATATTACTTTAATGGGTTTTAAAATGATTCAAAAGTGTAATAGCACAATAAAAAACCAAAAAAATTAAAAAAAACCTAAAACGCGAAAAAATAAATAGTATGTATTTGATTGATTTTTGGGGCCAAATTACGCCCTGCGTAACATAAAAAAGTATAAACTTTTTACATTTAGTATGATTTTCTACAAATCTGTATGGTTTTGATGAGAATAGAATATTACTAAATATATTAGTAGATCTTTATTACCTAACCATTTTTATTTTATTTTTAGCCTATAATATGTCAGCATTTCACCAACCTGAACTATGGTAGCTTCAACTGCCTCGTTTTTGTCGCTCATTTTTTTTTGAACTCAGTTTAATCAAAAGGATACCCCCCCCCCCCACCAGGAAAAGCTAACTTAGTTTATGTTCCCTGCTCTGAAATCAAATTAAATTTGATACTGCATAGCATTTTTTTTTTACACATTTGAAGTCGCTTTGTATTCATGATGCTATATTTTTTGAAATAAAACAAAGTGGTATTATGACCTCTGGATACTATTTGCTGTAGCCTCAAATAAAAAGATGAAAAATGAACAATATTCATATTTATCCCGAGTAAGATATTTAGATTCCAAATATATTTGCAATCTGGCGAATTAGAATAATTATCTTCCTCAAAATGGAAGAAAAGTATGAATTCAACACATTTTGATCTTTTATTAATTGCAAAATAAGGAATTTACAAAATCCGTGTTAAAAAATAAAAAATAAGGAATTTAACAACAACGAATTCATGCTTAATTCCCTTTCTCGTCTATATGATAGGCCCTTTAATTTGATAAATAAAATTCCGTGATACAAAAAAAAAAAAACTCTAATTTGATAAATTTTAACAGATCTATTTATCATTTGGTAAAAATATAACCAATGAAATGTAAATTAGACCAAGTGTGTATCAAAGCAACATAAATATTGGTCATAATTTTGAGTCAAAAGTTTAACGGCGATGAAATATTGAATCGATTGAAATTTATTAGCTAATTCCGAAAAATCCAAATAGATAATCAGTTCGATTTTCATTATTTTCAAGCATATTTAAAAACAAAAAGGTGTAAGAAAATGCAGTTATCAACTAGGATTCTTCTTCGACGATTTCACCAAAAAAAAATTTCAAGCCCTGAAATCCAGCTCACTTTAGCTCTTTTGAAACCTGATCTTTGTGCAGATAAATTGGCTGTTCAAAAAGTGATTGAAAAAATCAAAAATTTATCCTCTGATGTCGATCCGATAGAAATAATTTCCCGAAAAACTATAATCTGGTCTATACAAGATTCACAGGATTTTTATTCTCAGCATGAAGGTAGATTTTTCTATTCAAGGCTAACCTCATACATGACCAGTGGCCCTTTTGAAGCTCTTGTGCTACAAGGGAACGATATAATAGCGAAGTGGAGAAAATTAATAGGACCAACCCATCCAGTTAGGTACTTTTTTACAATATATAATCAAGTTTATTCTCGATATTTCTGAATCCATTTGCTAAATTAATTTATTTTTATATCTTAGAGCTAAAGTAGCACCAGGGACAAGTCTAAGATCAGAATTTGGATTAACAGATACAAGGAACTCATTCCACGGGTCGGATTCGATGGAAAATGCCATGAATGAGATCCATAAGTTATTTCCCGAGTTGAATATCACCAACTATTAAAAAAAAACCGTCTATCCAAGTGGAAAATTATAAAAAACTATGAGTGTATTGTCATCTCGACATTTTTCAATTTAAGAATTCTTATCAATATTATAAATTTATTGGTTTATTATTATACAAAGTTTTTTATTTGATTTATAGGAATACGTTAAGTAAACCCAGTTTTTTTTTACAACCTATTGTATTGATCTCGGTAATTTATAGAAATAGATGTCTTTCTGCATCCGAGACAGTTTCCTTTATCTTTGACTCTTAAATCTAAACCATCAGCCCAAAATATTAATCTGCACAAGAGATTTGTTTTAAGGGTGCGTTTTAGGTATAAAGTTTCATAATTTGAATGAAAACCCTCATGTAAAGAAATATAACTTTTATCATTTGAGCATCCTTCAGCATCTACAGAATAGGGATCTCTCTCGAATATGATATCTGCAGAATCCTCTTGACTCTTTCCATTTTCGGAAAAATCTGATGTTTGCTCGTTATGTGACACTATTTGTATTTTACTCGATCCGATTATCTTGCTTAGTTCAACATCAGTTATTGATTTATTACATTCCGATTTCATGCTTAAATGATATTCTTGAAGTTGATAAAAGTAAAAATAATGAACCCCTAATGTGATTATTACTGCTAAAACAACGTCAACCGTGTAATGTAGTCGGGTAGCCACTATTAAATATAATGTCAGTAGAGTATGTAATCCGGAATAAATCAAAAGTATCTTGTTTTTAGTGTACATCCACCAAAATAGAAAGACAAGGATAGATATGGAAGTATGACCCGAAAATATATTATCTGTGCAAGATTTAGCACCAGTTGATAGAAGTATGACTATTGATTTAATGTACGAGGTAAAAATATTTAGGGATCCACCTTCAATGGGTATGGGTTGCCTAACACATTCCGACCCGAGGGGTGGTGGGACAATAGTGACCATAATAGTTAAAGATCTCAGCATGTATATCACCGAAACTATCCAAAAAGTTCTTCTTAATACGACAAACTTCGATCTCCATCCATTCAGACAAAAAAATATTCCCATAACAGCCATAAAAATTGAGCTATTTAATGACATATCAGCATATTTGTCTAAATTTATTCTTGGGATAATCCCAAACAAAGAATCATGCAGTGGAAGGTCGTTTATTATTTTTATCTCGGTATATTTGCCATATCGGTTGTCTGTAGCTATTTGACTTATAGTCATGATTACGACTATTGTCAATAAAAACACTATTGAAAAAATCGTTCTAAGAGTCTCATTAATAACATCTGCTATTTTTCCTCTACTGAATGCAGAAACTAACATCTTTTCAATATGTTTAATTTGGATATATTTTGTATGGTGATCGAAACTATGAATATGTGGTATAAAAAAGGTATAATGATTAGAATTTTGAGTTAAAAGGGTATTTTTGAAATCTAGACTTAGGGTTTTACGTTTGCGATTAAAGGTCACTTGAATGCCTAGCATGACATTTATATATTTAAATTGAAACTACTTTTTAACAAAGTTGTTTTAGTATTTGGTATAATTCTGGTTTTTTCTGTATCCAATATCTTCCATTACTTTTATTGATGATTCTGCCAATGAACCTCTGTGGCTAATATCTAATAGAAAAGAAAATGTATCTATTATTATTTAGATTGTATGTATTTTATTCTTTTTAGTAAACATAATGCAATATGACGTCTTCCAAATAGACTTCATTCATTTTTATTCGAGATTAAATATTATGGAGATCATGTATTATTGGAGATTACAAGAGCTTGATTTTTTTTTTTAAAAAAAATCTGCATCTCACTACGTCCATCTTAATAAAAATACAATCTTGTTGGGTAGAGTTTAGATATATCAATTAAATCTACCCAAAATACTCGTATTATTGCGCAAGATATTTTGAAAGATGCTATGTTTTTTCCCTCCGAATTTCAGCATACTAATATTCTTAAGCCGAAATCCAGTTGCCTTACTTGGATATTCTACCGATTTTATCTAGTTTCAGAATCAAAAAACCAATTGAATGAGATTCTCAATGAGAATTTTTGCCTGATGTGATAAAATAGGCAATTTATTACAAAATCAAGGATAAAAGGCTTATTGGTGGACTTTCAAATAAATGTTAATAATTTGGTCCATTTTGAATTAGATAACATTCCCTTAATAAATAAACATGTGTGTAAATTTGGAATTACGTATAAATGATATATTCCTATTCAACAAAGGACGTGTCATCTTGAAATTAAATACACGGATATATCCGAAATCATAACCGTTTATTCTTTACGGGCTCATGTTTCAAGAATGATAATTATACTTTAATAATAAACTATCCATTATCGATTTTGAATAATTTGGAATACTTTTCAATAAAAGTTTAGTGCGAGTTTTATGCCGATGTATTATCGCATATTTCAGAAAATTAGTCTCCCTAGTTTTCAAATCCATTTGTGGCTCTAATTTGCTATAAATGGTTACTTTTTTGATCCCATGAATATAATGGCCAATGAATTTTGCATTAAATAATAAGAAATCATTCGAGGTTGACATAATCTTGTTTTCTTGGAGTTTTATTAGCAGAAAATAATGTTTATATAATATACAAAGTGCAATGGTTTTCTTTAACTTCAACCAGTAAAGGGATATCGTTAATCAGTGCAGAAAAACAACACTGATCTATCTTTTTCAATAAAGGCAAGAAAAATTTTATACACCATGCTAACCGACTCACTTTTATCGGCAATTAAGCTGGAATTGTTGAATTTTACATAGATATTAACCACATCTGTCATATAGAGAGCCACAAAAAATTGAAGCATCAATATTTATTTTTTGAGAATTTACAATATTCTTATATGTAAATAAAAAAAACTGCTATAAATATGTTTTATCAAATAAAAAAATACAAAAATGCATGAATCTCCTTTTTTTATCAATACTCCATTGAAATGGTACCGTGACTCAGGAAACCTGATTAGATCCATTCTCATTAAAAAAAATCTCAGCAGGCCTAATAGGCTGAGATTTCTATATTCTTATTGGAAGACTCGTATAAATGTTCTTGTTTTAATTTTATAATGCATTAAGAGATTTGCTATCAAAAAAAAAAAAAATTTAAATTATTAATGTAGTTTCAAGTCAAGATAAAAATCAATATTTTAATTTAGGAACCTAATCATAATAACCAACACAAAGCATCTTATTTTATTCCAAGATTGTATTCATCCAATAGCATCCCCATATATTTCAGGCAATTCTGAATCCATTTTTTAACCATAATTGGATTTGTAGTAACATCATTTATTATTATGAGATATTTTTGACTTGGTGCATGAAAAAAAACATTTCTTTCTGATAAATTTTTGTAAATGAAGAAAAACTCTCTCAACCAATAAAATTGCATTTTTAAAAAAACAAAACAAAAATAAACACCTTAAATAAAGCTAAGCGGTAGTTTAAGCTATTTTCATGTTAAAGATGAAGTGAATTCCAAAAATAGGCTTATTATTAACATTTTTAATATATCTATTGTTGGAAATTAAATTAACACTAATTGGAAACTCAATGAAAATTTCTTGAAAGAATTTTTAGACTATAAAATTTTGGTTATTCAAGTTTATGGGATAGGATAATATTTATCCATTCTAAAATAAAAGCTATTTTTATCTATGAAGAAATAACTATCAATCGATAATATAAGTATAATATTAATGTAAATCATTTTCAAATTCTAAAAATCGTCCATAAAAAAATCAAACTATTTCTCGCTTAGCATTCAAACTAATAATTCAAAGATAGATAATCAATTTAAATCGGCTAAATCGATATAAAAACTCCAAAAATAATATTGTTTGGTTTAAAATCTGTTTTTTTTTCTTGATTTTTTTTCCTGCTTTTTGAATCGAGTGCTTTAATTTATCAATTGAATTAGGATATAATTCAATATCATCATCAATTCAAAAATTGAATCTCTTTTTCTAAAAAAAATCCATTGTTTTAACAAAGATAATTATTACTGTCAACTATATTTTAAAGTGAATCTAAGAATTTTTTTTAGACTTTATCTCTTTTCAATCCACTTTTTACTATATAATATTGTTTCGTTAATAATAAAACCTAATATATTCACATATTTTTGTTATTTTTAGCCATATTTAAAAAATCAGTTGAATTAATTCAACTGAAAAACAAAACTATTTTTGTGTTGATTTTCTGTTTATAACTAACTCAAACTAAATCATATAAACCCAACAGCAATATTTCCATTATACTCACTCAACTTGACAAAACAAATTAAATAAAACATAGTAAAAGGTTTTTTTAAAAATATTAATGATTTTCATATGCTTAAATTAAAATTTGGAATTTACAAACTACGCCAATTCCATCCAAATATATTAAACCGATTTAAAATTTACAAGAAAAAAAAATGAATTTTCAGAAATCTAACAAAAAAATATAATAATCTAAAAAAAAACTAGTTTATTTATTGTTTTTCTATATATCAGAAAAAAAAATGAATGTTTATTGATTCCCATTTTATTTTAAGACATCTATGTGTTTTTGTAATATTGGGTCACTAAAGCAATATCTCAAATTAATTTTATCTTATTCATATTAATCAAAAAAAAAAAAAAACTGTCGCCATTTAACGTGTTAATTTTCAACCAAAACAAAAAAATTAGTAATAATTGGATAAGATGAAAATCATTATGCTACTGAAATGGTGTCAGCTCTGAAGGCTTACAGGTCATTTCTCCTACCAAACTAACTGGTTTCAAGACTATTTGCATACTGCCAATTAACATAATGTACACTTCGTTTACTTTTTACCAATAAATAGAGAGAATTGAGATTTAAATTTTCTTATGCATGATTTTAAGAAATACACAAATTTCATTTGTCAAAGAAAAAATAATCGTGTAAATGATAGGTAGAAAAAGTAGACGAAATGGCAGTATGAAAATATTAATGGTACTAACTAACTTATTACAAGCCAAAATCAAAAAAACAAATGACCAGTAAAAATAAATAGTTTCATTATGCTATGTTCTTTTTTCTAAAAGCGAATAATAATAAAAATTTAGATGTCAAAAGTTAAGCGAAATGTCTCGTAGTTTAATATGAAATAGGCCTCCAGTCACGACGCCGATTTCTGTGTGATTTTGATCCAATTTTTTGAATATTATTATTGGATAATGTTAATAAATTACCACAAAGTGGAATATTTCAGCTATAAGATAATATTACCATAAAATCAATATAGCAATCGAAAATTCTAATTTTAGGAGAAGGAATATTATTGCATTGCTAATTGACCAACTAGGCATCTCGTATGATTTTTGACATATTAATATAAAGTATCAAAATTTAACTTCATTGCATAATTTTAAAAACAGAAAAGAAACCGTCTTTAAAATCATAAATATTTCAAATAAAATTAAAGGAATTGCGAGAAAATGTGAAAAAAAGCGGGTAAAAATATCGTTATTCAATTTTAAAGTCATATAAAATAAAAAATACCAATAAAGAAAAAAAATGATCATTCAATGCCAATTTAAAAGGCTTTTAAATATATTAAACTTATTAAAATATTCTTTGTCACTTTAAATATTAGAATTAAGCTTTTTTATCAAAAAAAAACTTCATATCGATAACTTTTACCTACTTACAGTTATTTATATATACACTAGAATTGAATTATAAATTAAAATTTTCCATTTCAGTAAACACTAAGACTAAATTCATGTCCTATTTTATGTTTTATTTATTTTACAGGACTTACAATACATTAATGACTATCTTTTGTAAAAAAATCAAACATAAGTACACCTGCTGTAAATGACTCACTTTATTTAAATTTTCTGGAAGGCTTAATCGAAAAAAACACAACCTTGTTAAAAGAGTATAAATTAACTTTTTTTTTGAGTACAAAATAAGTCAGAGCCTTTTATCCTTTTTATTTTAATCAAATTATTTTATAATTAACTATAGATTTGATCTTTATGTCTTTTTTTCTCATCTGGAATTTTTTATTGATATTTTATGAGTTTCTGTTAAAAAATTGGGGGGGGGGGGTTTAACAAAAAATTTTCTATTTGAGTTACTGGTAATTGAATTTGAAATTAAATTATTGATTATATTTGCCCAAATGATATCGATGTGGACTATTTTTTCCAATCTAATAAAATTTATAGTTCCAAGAATTAACCACGCAATATTATCAAAATTTGATGATATGCTTTGCTGGGAAACTTTATTATGATTTTGAGTGCTTGATTTAATCGTTAATCTTTAACGATATTTTTATAAAAATAATTTTAATGTTGAAAAAATTCCAACCATTTTAAAAAAGTTTAAATATTTTATCTCAATAAAATTGATCTCCCAATACGAAATCTTAAAGTATTATCCAAAATTACAACTATATTTCCAAAAAAAAAAAAAAAACCAACCTGCATTCTATATCTTCAAGATCTTGTGAAAATAAAAAAAAATTATACATTTTTTTCAATTGGATGTCTATTTGTGTTTTTTTTATATCATAAAAATAAAAACTGTTAAAAAATTATGAGCCTTCATTTTTTTTATAAATATTACTGGAATATATTTAATATATTATCTATTAAAATAAAAGATAATTTATAATTGTGGTATCATTTTAATAAATGGAATATCATCTTTAGTTTATAAAGCTATTTATTATATTTTATTATAACTACTTATAAAATGAAATCATAGAGTTTTCCTATTTTTAGCTCTGAACCAGAAAATGATATTAGGAAAAAATGGAATATAAAAAAAAAAACCATGCTAAAATTCTACTCTGCAACTTACCACTACTGCTATAATAAAAAGAAATTTTTTTGCCAAGCGCTTATGAAAATTGAAAACCCCCATAATTTGGATGATAAAAGAACATATTATTAGTTTGATCAAGCAGAAGGGTGTGGAAAAGGAAAAAAGTAGGAGCCAATTTCATTAAAAATAGAAAGAGTTTATAATACTGCGTCTAAAAAGCCATTCCGTATCGAAATGGCTTTTCGAGAAAGAGGAATCGATATTGAATACCCCAGGATATGCTCGGAAATAGGAATTATAAGAAAGAAAAAGGGAAAATCATTTGATGTAACTGTTAGAAATTTAATAGAATTCTGTACTATGAAATCTTATTCCGATCATGAAAAGCCATATGTTTTGGATTTAAAGATAGAAGAAAAAATAACTAAAATAATTTTAACATCCAAAATGATTATGAAATATTTTGAAATTTATCAATATTCCCACATTGAAAAGACCTAAAAAGTATGGATTTGAGTTATACAATTGCAGTAGTGGGGATTTCAGACTATAGAAATCTTTTATTCCAGTTTTATTATGAACTATTCAAAATGAATCAGAAAGCACCATACTATGGATACTTAAAGAAATAGAGAAATAACTTTTTATATTTGGGATTAATTTCAACATTGGTAGCCTAGAGGCAGATCCTGCACCTCAAATCTCATCTGCAACTCAAATTTATAATGCAAAAATAAAAAATGCTAATTTTGTAGAAAGTATATGGAGAAGT
Organism: Smittium mucronatum; assembly: GCA_001953115.1. Classification (NCBI taxonomy): domain Eukaryota; kingdom Fungi; phylum Kickxellomycota; class Harpellomycetes; order Harpellales; family Legeriomycetaceae; genus Smittium; species Smittium mucronatum. Next base: position 55,421 of record LSSL01001619.1, read on the forward strand.
ATGATAAATTATATTAAATCTGTGGACCCTGTTATGAAAGAAAAAATAAAGTCTGATTTATATTTTATTCAAAACTCAATAAATATGACCATGTTTAATTTATCATGGAACTTATACCTTTGGAAATATTAAGAGTTTTTTGAGCTTCATGGTGTATTGGATAATCTAAAAAAAAAAAATTCGAGAAAAAACGAAACTGGTATGAGGGATACCAGAGTTTTGCCTCCAGCACTAACAATGAACTTTAAAGGTTTAATTTGAGGATAAATTCCAGCTAGATAAATTGAAGGAAACAAAATATTATTGAATTATTGAAAATATTTATCGATGTTCTTGGAAATGTAGGGAGAATATTAGTGCTCTGTTCTGATAAAAAAATATACCCTTCGGCATTTATTAGCGAAAATATATATTCTTTCATAATTATATCCGATTTTTTGGAATCAAAGCCAATTTATTATTATTAAAAAATCTTCAGAATTTTGAGAATATGATTCAAAAATTGAAAAAGAAGACATTCAACAGTCTAAATGAAATGAAAAAAAATTTCATCAAGTTTTTGATTGTTCAAATAAAAAAAATATTTTAAGCTTGAGGGATATATTATGTTCATGTATAAATTCAATAAGAATGCAAGTGTAACCATGTTTAATCAGAGCTTGTATACTCTGGTAATCTTGGAATAGTGGAAAAATTACTAAGCCCATTAAAAAAGATATGAAGGCTAATAATATATATAAAAAGCACCAATCTTTTACGAGAAGAAGAGGTTATATTGTGTTTTTTTCTTTTTTTTAAATTTTTAGGTAAATAATATTAACAAAAAAAGTCAACTGTGTATCAATAGTATTTTACAATTAGTATTGAGGTTGATTTCTAAATTATGTTACAGAAAAAAAACTGTTCATTTTTAAGATATGTTCCTAGCTTTAGTGAATAGATTATTAATAAAATATTTTTTTAAAATTTATATTAATTAATTATTGTTTTTGATCTTGAGTTTTTGATAAAATAATTTTATAAAGACATGTAGATTAAAGTTACTTTTTACGGTTATATTTCGTAAAAAAAGGCGCAGTCTCTCAATATCATGTCAAGTTAGATCGTTTTGAGATTCATATTACTAATAAAAATAGGGTATATGATTTTAGCTAATGATAATTTTACGTATTTTAAATATTTGGAGGCTACACCATCATCGTAGTGGTTAATTGAATAATGAGTCGTAGCCAACATCTATTGGTTGGAAATTGAATAATTTTATTGAATAATTTAACTTTTTGCATGATATATATTAAATTTCAACCGGAATATATTCATATTGATAGAGGGGCATTCAAAGATTTTCTATTTGAGGTTAGAGTGTGGGAAAAAAGTTTAAAGGGATTGTTATACTTTAAATTCAAGAAAATCTGTAGAAATTTTTTCATTTTCCGTGCTCTAATAGTAAGAGCAGATACTTGAAGGAAGGGTATAATTTTTTTATAAAAGTAAATTGGCATTATTTGCTAAAATTAAATATAATCTCTCCTGAAAAGCTCATTTTAGCAATTATCGCTTTTTCATAACAAATTTATATGCTCAGGGTTATATTTGTTATGAATTTAAATTTAAAATTAGTTTCTATCCAATAAAGAAGCGAAGATTTTACTTTTTGATTCTTGAGGATGAGAAAAGATTTTCGGATAGAGAATGCCAGTGAAAAAATAATTTAGAGATATGAATATAATTTCGACTATTTTTTTTTGTTAATGGGCCAATCTACTTTTATTAAGGAGGTGAATAAATGACAAAAGTTTAAAATATACACAAATTAAATCTTATAAATAAAGGGAAGAGAATATTAATTCACTATAATATTAATACATCAAACCAGAAATATGCATTTAAAACTGAAATTACATCTCTAGCCCTAAAGTTTATTTCTTTTAGTGATTGGGCACTAAAAATACATTAATTTGCCCCAAATATCAGCCTATTTATTTAATTGGATATATTTATTGCATTTTAAAAAAAATAGTGCTGGGGTAAAATAAAAATTTTTCAGAAGACAAAAAAAGATATGGAGACTTTCTGCTAGCAAATTTATTGATGAGTAATAAGCCAAAATCTAAAAAAATAACAAAAAAAGAAGTCTACAAAGGCAAATAAAGTTTAAATATAATAAAATATTATTAATTGAAGATTTTACAACTCGCCATGAATTTTTTTCTGAAGATATTTCCAAATTAAAGCTGGATATTTTTATGATTTATATAGTCAATCGTGTAAGAATAAACCCGTAATTCATCAAAAATTTAACATATAGGTAAAAAAAATATTCAAAATTTTATATTTTAATTTCTAAATCATATGATTATTTATATTCTTTACCCCATTCTTTCAATTTAGACCTCGAAAGTTATAAGAGCACCTGTATAACTCATAAAACAACTTTTTATTTCATTAATATAATCATATTCGAAACAATTCGATTCATAACAGCAAAAACTACACAAATAATAAAGTAGAATATATGACAATAACCGATCAAAATAATAACTTTTTAAATCGATAAAATCGACTTTTCCGGCATCCGAATATTAATTCAGATGTGCTTTTTATTTATTCGCAACATAAAGAAAAGTTAAGACCAATTTTTTTTAGATAATTTCTTTGAGCAGTTATATTTTATCATATGCAGTAATAATTATTCAACTTTTCTATATATACGATAAATAAATTTTTTATTATGACATATTAGCTTATTAAAATATTTTTTAAATAAAAGTAAACTCAGCCCTATTTTTCAATAAAATAATATGTATTTATTTAATAAAAGTAGATCCAAAAAATTTATAAAATATAAAATAAAGAAAAATGTTTAGATACTCCTACTAGAATTTTTTTTCTATGTTGGTTGGCCTTACTTTTCTTTTTTTTCAGTTCTATATAAGTGTCAATTATTTTTAACAGACAGATTCCCTTAAGAAATATATAAACATGGTTGCATCTACATTTCTTATTGAGATAGTAGCATGAAAATTTTATATCATAACAACATTGAAATATTAAATTTTTCGTATAATGCATATATTTGATAATACGTAAAATATCTCATCAAAATTGGCAAAGTCTAAGTTTTTTTAATTTAGACAGTATAATATGATTTATATCAAAGCACATTTTTATAATAAGCAAAATGGATATAAATAACTATTTCGCTTATTTTAGTTATATTATAATCTGGATTGTCATATGTCTAATTGATGCTATAATTTGGCTTTTTGAAATCCAGAAATTTTGTTTTTCCGATGTCTGCAGCCATACCAAACTCAACTTTTATAAATAATAATAATTATATATTTACATTCTGGGTATCGAGGTTTTATTGTCTTTTTAAAGCTTTAAAGACAATTTTTTTGTGCTAGGTGAAAAGTTATCGTATCCCTTGAACCAATTCATATTTTTTAAAAATCGACTTTTCTTTAAACTATTCAGCATATTTTTAAGCTCTGAGAATTCTCCCATTTTCTCAAAAAAGAGGGTTAAGAAATTATTAAAAATTTCTAGAGTGAATTAATTTTTGACAAAATTTAGGTCTGATTTTATTCTTTCTCTGAAATATTTATTAACTGTCTTTAATAAATCGTCCATATTTTTTTATTTATGTGACCAACAATTTATCCTTTTTTCCCCTGGACTAAATTTTTTGAGAGCTGGAGTTATTTGCGGAGCAGAGTCTGCGACTAAAGAATTTATTTTAAATCCATATCCTTGTTTTTAAAAAAGATTTTTTAATTTCATTTAGTATCCAAATGAAAGTATCTTTTTTCTCATCCTTAATAATTCCTATAATAAGTATAAATACTCTTAAAAAATCACTAAAACCAATGACTGAAACTGGGTATCCAACATCCAGCAATTTATATGTCATGCCTATTTGAATTATTATATTTTCTTTTAAATATATAGTCAGTTTTTTGATTTACTGAGTATTTTTATATCTGAAAATTTATTTCATACTTGAATACATATCAGGAAAATTCGTCCGAAAAGTCAGAATAGTTTGCACAGTATTCCTCAAGCTCGTTAAAAGTTATTTTATTTTTATTACTTCCGGATTTTCATATTCTGTTAATCGAGGAATAAGTTTGTATATCCATAGTAACTACCCCGGAATTTTACAATATACTCTTAATCTGATATGCTCTCCTGGTTTTATTTTCGTGTAAATCCTTTACAATTTTAGTAAGCTGAGTATTTTTCATTGAATCAGAGCAGGTTTGTTTATGTTTTCCTCAATATCATATTCTATATTCTTTTTAAAAGTGAATTTTTCCACTTTTGATAATACATTACATCCATTATAAGAATTTATTGCGCAATATTAATAAAACACAGTGTATTTTATAAACTTTTTTTTTTTTTAATTTCCGATAATCAGAAAAGTTCTCAATAGAACAGAAAATAACGGGAAGTGTCTGACTCGGTATATTTTTAATATCTTTTTTAAAAATTATTGATCGTTGATTCAAAGTTAGGAGTGAGATTTCAGAAGAATAAAATAAATCGGCCAGAACCTTGATAAGAATGCACAATAAATTTTTAATAGAAATTTTTTTTTCCAATAATATCAAACAGAGCTGTCCAATTAAATAAATATGCTGATATTTGGGGCAAATTAATGTATTTTTAGTGCTTAATCACTAAAAGAAATAAAATTTAGGGCTAGAGATGTAATTTCAGTTTTAAATGCATATCTCTGGTTTGATGTATTAATATTTTAGTGGACTAAATATGCTAACCTAAATTTAAGGATCCCGAAAACTATTTTTTTAACTTTTTAATCATGTTTTTTATTTAATTATTGATTTTAATACTATCCAATGGCTGATAAAACATTTTTTAATCTCAAATTTTATTGATATTTAAAGGGTTCCTCCCTAATAATTGTATGTAAATGGGAGATTCTCTTCGAGAGCAGACACTTTCCTACTAAATTCTTACTACCTTCCTAATTTGGAAATACAGAGTTAAGAAAAAGTACGAAATTATTGGTTGATCTGGAAAATAAAATTACAAAAAGAAATCATCTATTGGCAAATTTTTGAAAATTTATTAGAGAAAGTATCTTTCCAATTATATTGGTTTGAAAATGATAAAATTTTGTTGTAGCCAATGGTTTACATAGTAAAAAAAAGTCCGGTCTTGAAAAGAATCTCCCAAATATGTTATACATCTAATAAATTATTTAATCTTTTTTAATTAACCGATTATCATTTTCTAATAAATACACTTACTTACCACTGAATGGTAAATTTTGTATTGATAGGATAAGAATGGAGAATTATTACTAATTTTTCTGTTTCTTTTCGATTGATAGTATTAGTTAAACGCAACAAAAAATTTCCCCTGTCCTATGTGTGAACTAAAAAATCAGATCAATGGCCAATAATAGGTTTCAGGACTATTTGATTATTACAATTTGATCTACTGAAAAATTGGTCTACTATTTTCAACAATTTACAATTTCACCTACTGCCCAATTAGTATAATTTATATTTTGATTATAGCCCAGTTAACTTACTTACAGTCTTTCAAATTGCTAAATTGACCTATTCGTACATAAACCTACAGCTAAATTGGCCCATTTAAAAATAGGCTTCCTATTTTATCTATATTTAATTTACCCTAATAATATAATCGCTTCCAATAAGAGCACATAAAGCAAACGGCCCTCCAAAAATCAAAATTTTAGCAAAAAGTATTAAAGTTTGACGGTTTTAGTCACTAAGCGAAATATTTTAGATGCTACATGTGTACTTGAATTGATCATAACTAAATTGATTTAAGCATTCAAAGATAGTATTTATAAATAGTTTAATCGGTACCTTAAAATAATTTTATCATCCACCCTTATTTATATAAAGACTATGGCCAAGTTAAAGAGATATTTTTAAAACTAAATATTATTAAATTTATCACGGAATAGATGATAAAGATATTTCTTTATCACTTTATAATCTTTGGGTATATCCTCTTCCTCCCAAATAATTGAGCAGGCGCTAAATGTACTAATTTTGTAAGCTCAAGTGGTCGGAAAAAATATTTAATACCAAATATTGAGTCCCAAACTGCAATATTTTATGAAATAAATACCCCGTATTAATGGATTTTTTGGATTTATAGTAAATTTAATACATAACGCTATCATTATAAATCGAATTGAATGGTTTTGTAAATTCCTGACATATTTTTATTTTGTTTTCCTTAGAACTCTATACAACTATAAATCTTTAAATCTTTTTCTTTTTTTGAAGGTTGTATTTAAAAATAAGGCTAAGATCTTTTTTTTTGTTAATTTAATTAGAATTGTACGCGACTTCAAAGCTATTACTCAATGCAAGACAAATTAACGAGTAGAAATATGCACATAAAAAAGATACCATTATATCAGCAGAGGATTTAAATATTATGGTAATTGGGGGTCTAATTGTTTGAATAAGGCTCCATAGAATTTACCAGTGCTGTCTAATATTTATTATAGGGGTGTGTCCTCATTTTTGGGTGAAAAAAGATATCATAATTCATAATGTTGTATCCTGCTAAAATATAATAATTATTTATTTAAGGACTTATTCTAATTAAAATTAAGTGCAATTCAAGTACACGGGTAGAATTTAAAATATTTCGCTTAGTGACTAAAACCGTCAAACTTTAATACTTTTTGCTAAAATTTTGATTTTTGGAGGGCCGTTTGCTTTATGTGCTCTTATTGGAAGCGATTATATTATTAGGGTAAATTAAATATAGATAAAATAGGAAGCCTATTTTTAAATGGGCCAATTTAGCTGTAGGTTTATGTAAGAATAGGTCAATTTAGCAATTTGAAAGACTGTAGGTAATTTAACTGAGCTATAATCAAGATATAAATTATACTAATTGGGCAGTAGGTGAAATTTTAAATTGTTGAAAATAGTAGACCAATTTTTCAGTAGGTCAACTGACAATAAGCCAATAATCATGCCACCATATTAATACTGCGGGGGTATTTTTTATAAAGAAAATTATTGGCTGCCGCAATTTTTTGCGCCTTTCTCCCTATCGTTCTCATATTAATTTGACATTAAAATTAGAAAATTTTTTTTGTACTAATAATGCATTTTTAAAATTTAAACCTATTTTTTGCGTTTTATCATCCAAAAAAAGGAAAATTTTCCAGATTATATCAGGAAAAATGCTCTAATTCTTATATCTATTCTATTTCAATTTACTAAATTTCATTTTATAAATTAACCCGATTGTGATAAAATTCAGAAATATGTATTATGCTTAAGAAAAATTGAAATTTAATACTGAATATGAGGTCTATTTAACAATATCAGAGGGTTTTTTACTGTTTAAATCGTGGAATATTGGCTACTTATATATATTTTTTAAAATAAATTTCTCTAATTTTTAAATTATAATTTTATTTTTTATCCTAAATTTAAACTTTCAAATTACCTTTTTTAGTATCTTAGTTGTATATTTCCAAACTAAAAGGGAATTGAAGTACTAAATATATAATTTAAATTTAATTTAAAGTGTTTGACAATTTTTCACTAAATATCCTTCTATATGAAAAAATCACTCAAAATAAGTTATAATGAGTTAATCTGTATCTCAGTTTATTATGAGTATCCTGTTATTAATTTTTGCACAATTAAAAAAAAAATTATTGTTAAAATATAATTTTCCTATTATGCATTCATTCTGACTGGGAGCTTTAATATTTTCAAAAAATTTGGATATGAATAATTTTCTAATTACAAAGCAAAAAAATATTCATTGTATATTATATAGTGTTCTAATTTTTGGAAAAATAAATTCAATCAGTAAAATTAACAAAAAATCTTAGGCAGATTTATAAAGGCGAAATTTTATTTTATTTAATATAGTATCAATTATTTTAAAACACTATATAATATTTTTTTATTTATAACCAATATTTTTTAATTTCAATTTATTAATACGCTTTTATCTAGTTTTCATTTATACTTATTTTAATAATAATTTATTCAAAATTAAATACATATTGGTATATCGGTACAAAAAATTTAATTGGAAAATGATGTCTAATGGAAAACTAATGAGTTTATACTTAGAGCACAACAAAAAAGTTTTTATTTTTAATTAAAATTTACTTTCGCTCCATTCAAAGCCTATTTTTAAGATTTTGATTTTTTTGTAAAAAAAATAATTGAATTCTTAATATCTGGAGATTCAGTTAATCTTTTTTTTTTTTTTTGAAAACCCAAAGAGAAAGTTATTAAGTTTAATTTTTCAAGAAAAAATGGATGATAGATCATATACACTAAAAAAAAATTATTTTTTTCTTCAAATAAGTACTATAATATGTATTATAATATTTTCTCATTTGTATATACTATTTAGCAATAAATTAAAGTTAAATTAATACAATTTAAGTCAAAAAAACTATGTCTAATCTATACTCAAGCTATCTATTTATTTCTTTTGGTACAGATGAAGCATCATGTACTTTCTTAAAAATTTTCTTAATTATTTTTATGCTATCTTTTAATTATAAATAAAAAAATTGGTAATTTTTTTTGAAATTAAGGCATAGCCCATAAGTATTAATTACAAAATAAACTTCATTAATTATATTTTTTGAAGTTTTCTTTCCTTCCAGCATGTTTTTTTCTGGTAAATAAATATTTCATATTGTATTTTATTAGCTTAAATGTCAATAATTTATACAGTTTTCTCCAATTTAAATTACATAATAAAAACGAAAATATCAAAATTCCCTAGGAGATGAAAAATAACCTCACTGCTTTTTATTTTTTATTTTAAAAAAATTGATGCATATAGCTTAATATATATAGTATCTGAGTGGAAAATTTAGACTAAATTTTTTTCTGAAGAGCTCATGCTGTCAAAAAATAAAAAATATAAAAGATATTTAAGGTATTATTTTCACATATTCAAATATTTAGGAATTGAAATATTAGATATCAAGTATTTAGAGACTCATTATTATTATTTTGCATTTTCTTTCTTTATATAATTAGTTAATACTACAAAAATTTTACTGAAATTTTACTCTTTGTATTGTTTTTAATCTAATTGGCAGTAATATATGACAAGTTTTATCTCTTTGAGTGAATTTCTTAAATAAAGCGAAAAAAAAATCTGTCATGCAAAATATCAATACGATCGGATCTAACTGGGCTCAAGAATAATTAAATAGTAAAATAAAATAATTGGGTTATTTTTTTGAGGATTTTGAAGATTTTCTTTCTTTTTTGTATTATTGTTTTAAGAATTTTTAAAAAAATATCATGAGTCCAAATCAAACTAAATTTTCGACTAAATTTGGTGAGAATGGTAGATTTTTTTTAACCAAAATGCTGAAATTTTATTATCAATTTTTTCGCTCTAAAATATCATCAAAATAATTTGGAATCAAAGCTGCAATATATCAATTCCTGTTTGGCCAATTATTAATGAAGAGGGATTTTTTTATATCGCTTTTACTGACTAATTCATTGATTAAATTTATCCAATGAATTTTTCAATTATAATTTATTCGTTTTCCATTAGGCCGCCTATGCAATAAGTGAATTTGTTTAGGTTTCAGAAAAAATTACCAATTATAGATGGTTTACTCAAAATATGCTTATATGTATATATATATATATTAAATGACAAATCTAATTACCTGAGGTATAAGCTTTTATAAAGCACCGATTTTGTGCTAGGGATATTTATTTTGATAAAAAATTGCTAAAATGATAGATGCAAACATTTGTCAAGATTCTGATTTTAAAAGATATAGCGCAAATTTATCAATTTAAATCTAATTAATCAATATGAATCCCTTCTACGCAACAAAATGTTTATATAAATTTAAATGATCGAAAAAACGAAATATAGATCAATTGATTTGCATTTGATTTTAACAGTATAAAGAAATTATATTGATAAATGGTTCCTATATTAATATGAAATTAGATAGTTCTCCCGTCTTTATTATGTTATAATTCTAATGAAAGCTTTATTAAATCTTTATTAAAT
>LSSL01001631.1:8368-19071 GCA_001953115.1 Smittium mucronatum
TCAAGAATTAAGCTCTTTTTCAATGAACAATAGTCCATAGAATCTACCGAGCTCCTAGTCAGAGCCTACTAACAGAATATATAAAATTAGATCCCATCCCAAACGTGGGTTTGATTGACATGGCTTTCCTAAAAATAGCTTTTAGACGCTGAGACCCGTCTGAATGCTCAAAACTGGACTTTTGCAGTAGAAAACATCTTATTTGTGCTAAAAGATCGGCTCCTCCTGTTTCGAGATGGTCCTCCTCTGGAATCTCTGTCTTCCGAATCGCTGTGGGCTGTCTCCAATATTCACAGCCAAGAATAGTACAACGCTGCGTGAAATTTTAGTCTAGTGTACTTCGAAAAGTACGCTATTAAGCCCTTAAAACACGGCAGGGTATTTCACTCTTAGGGGATGCGTGAATAACTAAGACAGTTAATATTAACTGCCATTTAATTTTAAACATAATAATTATTATTATAAAGGACTATATCTTTGTTTGAAAACCTCTTATTATATATAAAAGCAAAAAATAAAAAAAAGTTAAGGTTCTTGCAGTGAAGAGAGGCTATGTATATTTCTTATAAAATTGGGAAAACTTTTGCAAAAATAATATTATATCATTTAAATAAAATAAAGCATTTGGTTCTGATATTGTGATTACAATTAATGGGGACATTTAAAAGTGAAAATATAGTATAATTTACCATCTAAATCACAAATAATAAACTTATTTCTAATTTAAATTATTTTTAGAGCTCATTTAGAATTTATTTTTATATTTTTAATCCTAAAAAAATAATAATTCTGATTAAAAAAATTGTAATATTTGAAGGGTTAATTCTTAATATATTTTTTGAAATAATTTTAAAAAATATGAGATCCTCAAATTTATTTATAATCAAGAGTGAAGTAGTTTTTGTGTATGCATACCTAAAATAGAGTATATATTATTTGAAAATATGTAGATTTTTTTTTAAAAAGGCTTTTTTATAATTTATTTAATATAATATCCAAAGAATATTTAATTTGAAAAATAATTTTTTTTAACAATCCACTTCATAAAAGAATTGAAAAACGAAAGGCAATTGGTTTGTTAAAAAGTTTTGGGTAATAAAATATTCTAGCTATAAAAATTATTTATGGCTCTATTAAATTTCATTTTTCAAAATTTTACAAATTTCAATTCAAAAATTTTCGGATAGCATATAATGTAATAATAATAATAATAATAATAATAATATTATTATTATTATTTTGGAGTTATTTTAGGCTGTATTTTATTGCTTTTTTGATCTCCAAAAAAGGCAATGAAGACGGTTTTAAATGGTTTCAAGAAAAGATTAGAATACTAAAAAAAGAATAAAATTACTAGGGGAGCACAAATAGTATTAATAGTGAACATTTAGTAAATTTATCATATTCTTTTATCAATCAATAAAACTAAAAAGTATGAAAAAGATTATTCCATAAAATATTCTGTTAAAAAATTTCTTTTACAGAATTTTTTACAGGAAATAACTACAATATGAAAAAAAAATAAAATTTTTGGGTTTTAATATAATATGTTTCTTTAACCATTAGTAATCAAAAAAATTGAAAACGATATTTTTTTAGAGAGACATGTATTTTTTTTAGAAGATCCAAACAATATATATATATATATATTCAGATTTTATTTTCCATTTTATAATTTATATTTTGGTTTATTTCTATATTTTTATATGTTTTTGGTTCTTTGTGCAACATTTTATACAAGTTTATTGATAATTTCATATAAGTTACTATAAAAAAATTTAAGGCTTTCATTCAATACAATATAATTGTAAGATTTGGGTCTATCAAAATTTTATTAATAATAAAATTTTTTCCATAAGTATTATTATAAATTGATATTAGCTAAAATATGCAGTTTTATTAAAATAATTACAAAAATAGACAGATTTTGAAATATTTGTAAAACTAAACAGATTTTTAATTCTATTTTCATCTTTAAAGAATGAATTGATTAATTAAATTTACGTTGACTTATGAATAATATCATAGAATAAGTGAAATTAATTTGATCTATATGAATTTTTATTGCAGTTATTGTTGCAATTAGAGAAAATTCATAATGACCTCAGTTTCAATTAAACTTTAGCTCCACTATTCCATAAATATAATTACTGTATCAAATTACAAACCAAACTCTATTTATAATAGGAAAAAATCTCAAAGAGTTCTTTTACTGTTAAAATGATGAAATGATAAATGATCCCTAGTTATATAAGCTATCTTTGTATATTTTGACTATAAATTTTAAAATCATTAAATTTATTTGTAATGATTTGGTTTTTTTAACATAAATTTGAGTATGGCACTTTAAATATGTTTTTAAAGAGGGTTGTGGGTTTATTTCGATAAAAAGTATTGGATAAAAAGTGGAGAAATACTAAAAAATCATTAAAACTAAAAATTTATACTATAATTTCACAGCCCCATGAATTTTTATTCAATTCATCGCTGGAAAATGTGGGCTTAGATTTTTTGATATACCGAATATGGAGACATATTATTCTTAAAGATAGTTTTAAAATTCGTCTTATAATACAAATCTTTTATAAATAAAGTTCATTCTGATTTATAAATTTGTAATTTAAAATAAATTTTCAAACCATAAAATTATAGTTATATTTTAATTTATTTAGTTATTAATTCCGATTAATATAACCTGTAATTACTTTTTAATTTGAAATTATTAATAGTATTCTTTATTGAAATGCCTTGGGACTTTTTATATTCTCTTGAAGATTAGCTTATTATAGATATTTCTTTCTTTTAAAAAAATAAACATCAATTTTTAACGGTAGTTTTTCTGAACCATTTTGTGAAAAATAATATATATATATAAACTACAGTAATAGTTCTATCCATAAATTAAAATCTAGAAAATACTTAAAGCCGTATTTCATATGATATCGATTATAGCTTTAGGGTTAGTTTAAATTATATATACTTAGTGCTTATCTAAAGAGATATTTTTTAGAAAGCTAGAATAGAAATATAAAAAAGTAAATTGCTTGTGTTTCCATGCTTAATTAAAAAGAGGCACTTTTAATCACATACCAAACTTTTAATGAGAATATCAATATTGGTGCCAATAAATAAAATCCTAGTATATACAAATTAATCGCTAAAAAAAAATAAGAAATTTTACAATAAAAATTTCAATATTCTTTAAACTTCATAAAATTTTTAATATATTGAAATTAATTCAGCACCTTAAACGATTTGAAAATTATTTAGGCTTGGTATTTTAATTATTCTTCGTTTTTTTTTTGGATCCCAATATTTTTCGCATCTGAAAAATCCGTAATAATCTTTGTACTGATTTTCGTCAGAGATAAATAAAGAAAATTTTCTAGCGGTAAACGTAACTTTGGGTAATTTTGTAATTTATTTTTGAAGTTAGTTTTTTTAACTCAATCTGATATAGTTTATTTAAAAGATAATAGCTTTTTAATCAATATTTCATATATATTTTTCATATAGTAACTATCAATACTAAATATTGGAGCTGAATTTTAATCAAAGCTGGGGTCATTGTGAGGTTTCTATGATTGCAAATTAAATGCATATAGATTAAATTAATTTCACTGATTATCTGATATTATTCATAAATCAACGGTAAACTCAATTTTTCAATTCATTCTATAAAAATAAAAATAAAATTAAAACTACGCCTATTTTTGCGATTATTTCCAAAAAACTGTATATTTTTCTAATACCCTTATTATAAAAACATGATTTATTTAATTTAATAAAAGTACCCCCGTTCAAATTTTAATAAGTTTAAAAAAGCAATTAAGTCAACAATTTTCATATAAAAGAAAATTGGTAACTTTATAAACTATAATAAAGTTTTCCCTGCAAAGTTAGATTTTAAAATAAATATTATTTTGCAAAACTTTCTTCGGGTATAAAAATAATCACTATTTGATTATTATCTTGATACTAAATGATGAGGAGAAAGTATCTAAGCATTGCTGATAGGTTTTTAAAACTAATTAACTAAATTATTGAATTATCTTTCAAATAATCTTAATAAATGGTTGAATTATAGAACTTGATATAAGTTTTTTTAATAAAATTAGCTAAAACAAATATTGAGTAAAAAAAAAGCGATATTTTTACTGTATGTTAATAATAACTAAGATGGAAGAATTTAGATAGTAAAAGCTTCACAAATATCAATCGAAAAGTTGATATCGCTTTAAAAGAACAAAGAATTAAATTTATTTCTTATCTTTTTTCTTTAATAGGGTATAGGAGAGTTTATATAAATTTGATGAAAGTAACGAAATTTTTAATAGGCTCTGTTTTCAAGTGCATAATTTAATTTCCATTCTATTGTTTTTAAATCAAAGAGTTTGCTATTTTCAATAAGTTAAAACTCAAAAATATATTTAATATAATTTTCCAATTTTGAATCCAGTTATTTTTTCAAACAGTATTTTTTTTTATCGACCTATAATTTCCGTTATTCTTTTTTTAAAACAATGATATATAGATAAGAAAAAAAATTTCAATAGGTTATATTAAGAATACAAATAACTTTTTTTGAAATTTAAACTTGAAATTTCTTTTCTTTTAATTATAATTTTTAAAAAAATAATGAATGGAGGTAAACTTATAAAAAAATCGAGAGAGAATTTTTATAATTCCGAATGTTTAAATAAAAAATTTATAGCCTTAAATCATAATAAAATTGATATTTATATAATTGACGAGTTAAGACAAAAAAATTTTATCTATAGGATGAAATCCTCGAAAAAAATGAAAAGGATAAAAGATAAAAACTCCAATATAAACAAGGAAATAAATTCTTGGTCAAAAAATTCATTAGTATAAAAATATTAATTTTTTAGAAAATATTTCATTTATGTTTTTTTCAGATTTAATACTTATGTGACTACTAAAACTTTTTTAAATTCAATTATAGGGAATTTACTTACGTAAATATTAAACTATCCAATGGAAATCCCGCATATATTTTACTAATAAAAATTTTTATAATCAGAAAAGCGGAAATATGTTATTTGATGCTATTTTATCAAATATTAAATGCATAAGACATTTTTATAGTTAATTGATTTGATCTTTACTAATAAAACCTAAGAAAAAATAAAAATACAAAGATATTTTCAAATTAAAAGTATTGAATCAAAATATGATATTTTTATATATGCACGGTCAATATTTAATTATCGAATTAATATCCAAAAAAGTAAATTTAACAAATTAAAAAATCCCTAAATCCACATATTTTTGGTTTTAAAAATGAAAAAAAGATGATAACTATATTTTAAATTGAATTTATTTATATAGGGATTGTATTTAAAATATGATACTTTGGTTTAATTATACTAGTTGATGATAAAATGTGTAAGGATATGTTAAATATGACTATTCATTATTAAAATTTAATTTAAAAAGACTTATAATCTTCTCCAAAAATTAAAAATTTGATTCATAAAATACCACGGAGTTGGTGAAGCTTCCAAATTTAATATTCCATTCAATCGATTAGATAATCCTTTATAGATAATTTTCAAAAATTAATAGGATAAAATTAATCAAACTAAAAATCCTTAAACGAATTGAGATCACGCTCACACGGTGATAAAATATAAATAAAACTTATATACTCATATATATTCAATATTTGGTAAAAAAATACAGATATTTTAATAATATTTCACCGAAAAGACGAATATTTATGAAGAATTAATAGGAGATAAATATTTATATTATTATATATATAAAATCATTCATTAATTTCTAAAAATATGAATTTATTGAGTAATATGATTTTTAAAATCAATTTTATAGCACCTTTAAGAAATAACTAGATAGCCTCAATAAAATTTAATCATTAAACCTATAGTAATGTTGAAATTTTATCTTATAGGATTTTATGTAAGTTTCATTGATCTAGTAATACAAATAATAGATTGTAAAATCAAATAAAATTTAATTGAAGGAAATTAAATCAATTAAATTTTAACCAAAAGTATAATTTGAGCCAAAAATCAATCTTCGTGCCAAATTAGGTATAAAAAAATCATTTAAGCCCAAATTGATAATTTTAAATTGGATTAGGTAAAAAAATACTTATGTTTTTTTAATTTTAAATCGAAAAGAAGATAATTTTGACTAATTATGTACTAGAAAAATATTAAATTTTACACTGATCCCGTATGATTATACCCAAAGAACTAGAGTATTTTGATTTTCATAATATAGATAGATCATATTGAAAATTTCGAACTTAATAAATGTTATTTAATATCGACCTATACATAAATTTATCTTAAAAAATCTTGTATATTTACAGATTTTTGATTTTAATTTTTAAAATATAGGTTAAAAAGTCACTATAACCACATACGTGATATTTAAGAATCGAAATGCGAGATTTTATACATATAAACTTGCTTGGATTAAAAAAAATTATTTTTTTAATTTTTTGTATAAAGTTATAACATTCATTAATTGGCCCATTTTAATATTTTCTTAAATAAAAATGTATGGATTTTTATTTTTTTTAATTGAGAAATATAATGATAATTAATATTGCTTTTATGTATATTTCTATATAAAAAAGCCTTAATTTATATTTTACATAATAATAAATTGTAAAAAATATGAAAATCAGCTTATTTTAGTATTTTTTAGTAAAAAATTTATGTTGTCTTTGAATAAGGCGATTATATACTTCTATAAATTATATATTTTTAAAAAAAATTAAAACTCTTGAGTCACTGGAAGGAAATATAATACCATTAACATAGTCAATATTTATGCTAGAATAATTTGAATTTAAAAAATAAAGTTTTACTGGTTAAATAGTTGAATAACTAAAATAGAGTTTTATGAATTCAGTTAATATAAGTATTTAACACAAATAAAGACTAAAAAGATAATTGAATAAGCTATAAGTGATATATAATCTCAATGAACTAATAAGCTAAATATATCATTTTTATAGAAGGTTTTTTTTGACCGGTATAACCATTAAGCTCATTTTTATAAAAAACATAGTTATTATTGTGTAGTTTTTTAATTAATTAATAATGTTAAAAAATCACAAAAATTTCTTAGTTAAAAACACTAAAACTCATTAATTGATAATCAATCCAGCTGAAATTAAAATAAAATATTATTTTAATCACCCAAAAAAATAAATATTATAAAACAAGGATGTAGCTATTTATTAAATTTGGCTATTAAAAAAAGAAAAAAAAAATTTGGATAGGGCATTTTACTTAAGAGTTTATTTTTTCAATATAAGTTATAAAAATTAAAAAATATGCATTGTCGTGAAAATTATTAAGTCTGAACCATAATTAAATGTAAGATTTTTAGGCAAATGTTTTTTTTAAAGATAATAAATATTTTTGGAATTGAAAAATAAATTCATACTAGGTAAAATCAGTTTTCAATATAATACGTAGTTGTTTTTTATGTCTTTAAGCATTTATTTTTATTTTTTATCCTTTTACATTAAAAAATATAGGTTCCTTGTGGACTCTAAATATCTTATATAGCTACTTATTATTAAATTAAATATCTTTTGAGGCTATTTTGATATTATTGAAGACTAAATAAATCTAAATTGGTTTAAATTTTAAAATTAAGGCTTGATTTTTTTCGCATATAAAAAAAATTATAGCAGAAAACCCCAATTAATATGATTTAAGATAATCCTATATAATAATAATACAATAACAATCAATAGAGTAGAAAAAATTACAAAAAATCATACCAAATTATGTAAATTAATACAAAATATATCATTGGATAAAAAATTAAGAAATTAGAGCAATTTATATTAGTCAAAACTATTTATATCAGTAATAAAGGAAATATTTTTTTCTATTTTCAAGTTTCTATTAAAAAAACCTATATTTGATGAATGGTTATATTGATTATCAAATAGCGAGTAGGTATTTAGGAAGAGGTCCATAATTGTAGTTCCACCCTTTATTTAAAAACAATTTATGACTTTTCTATGCAAGCTATAATATCCAAACCCATGTTAACTATCTTATTTAATTAATATTAATTACGAAGAAATAATCTGATATCGTCGAGATAATTATATGTTTAAATAAAAGTTTATTCCACTTTAACATTCCTAAAAGCTTAAAAAAAAGTGAAAGTGTTCAATATCTACCTTTATGACCATATGGTCGTTTTAATATCAATAAATATATTAATAAATCACCTTTATATAATTTGAGAATTATACCCAATTACAGGGACTGTGATTCTATAATAATTCTGATACATTAATAGCAAATACATCGAAACTTAAATTTTCGCCATTAATAATGAAAAATAAGAAAGAAATTTTTTTTATTTTTAGGAATCATTAAACAAAATCTCATTCTAAATAATAAAATAATCTATTCTTAAACTTTATTAATAAGTTGATTGCAGATCAAAAAGATATTTATATGTCCACAATTAATTCTAAATGAAAAAACCTTTATACCCATAGTATATTAATTCAAATATAGGTATTAAAAATAGAAAGTCGCGCCCTCCATTTATTTTAATCTCGTTTATGACTAACAAAACATAAATTTTTCATTTTAGAAAATATCTTTAAGGCCATTTTCAACACCTAATCATAACAAATTTAGCAACTTCTAAACGCTTTAAAAAATATAATATATATATTTTTTAGCTATAATTTCGCTGGAAATCGAATATACATAGCTTAAAACGTTCTTAATTATGATAGATAACTATAAAAAAAGACATTTCAACAAAGCCCAATAATTTTTAATTCGAAATAAAAAAATATTAGGCTCTTTCAGTTATTCCAGTATTTTTCTTTTTAGAATTAAAAATTAAGATCTCAATATAGTTCATATGATATTTAGATATCATATTGAATGGGAATTTTTCAATTTGAAAACGACAAATAAATATTATTTTTTTTCTATTGATATACATAGTTTTTTTAGCAAAAATTGCTACAATTGAATAATTTTGTATCTAATTATATATTTTGTATCAATTTGTATAATTTTGTATCAGTTAGATTCAAATAAATATTATAATATATTCTAACTTCCCAAAAACCTCTTTAAAAATCTTAACTAGATCTTAAAGTCTCCATTTTGGTATATTTTAGAAAAATTTTAGGGCTTAAATATCAATAAATTCTATTAGAAGTAGATTTCTACAAATATTTTTAATCCCTAAATAAATTTATTTTCCTACATATACTAAAAACCATATTTTCACATAAGATAAAAAAAAAATTTCAAATCTATTCGCATTTTACACATTGAAATAAATTCATTATATTTTAATTTATACTCTTTAGACGTAAAATAATGATTTTTTTGTGTGATTTTTTCGATTTTTAAATCATTCATAAATATATCTGCCTTTTTAAACCTGAATCTAAATAATTCAAATTTACAAAGAATTAAGGAAAAATTTAAAAATATCTATAATTTTATTGGAAATAACTTAAATGTGGAAACATTTCTCTGATAAACCAAAAAATAGTATTATAATTATTTTAGAGGTCTGAAATTAAGTCAAAAATATCCAAAAATACTAGTTAATACTATCTGAAATGAATGATATACATTTTAACAGTTTTTTTTTTCAATAGAAGTTAAATTAGAAATAATATATACTTTTTTTTCTATTAAAAAAATAAAAAAATAACAGAAAAATCTGAGGCTTCTGATAATAAAAGTAAGGATAAATTTGATTAAAATATTTATAAAAAAAAAAACGAAAATGTAAACCCAATAAAATTAGTAGATTTTGAAAAAATAGTTGATAGTTTGTAATTATTTTATGTATCGATATTTTTTTAAAAAATATATCTTATATCAAACTGTCTGCTTAAAAAAACAACAATGAAAGTAAGAAAAATTTAGAGTAATTATACAAATTTAAACTGGAGAAAATGAATTTTCATTTATTATTAATAATTTAGTTTTTCAGTGCTCTATGAAAGTGTGATATCAGATTTATTTGATATAAATTAAAAATAATTCTCGGATATCGATAGTTAAATACTCCAAAATATAAATCATATGAGAATTAATAAAATATATTGTTAATAAAACGTTTTATCAATAAATGAGTTAATAAAATCGTATATAGTATCCCAAATTTTTTTATAATTGTTTCAATAATAAAAAATATCTTGTAAAATATTTCCTTATAATAATTTTAATTTAGATTTTATAATTATTTATCATTTTTCTCTTCCGTCTAATTTCACAAACAAGAATATTCTCTTTTCAAAAATATTTATTCCGGAAAAGGCCCATTATAAGCCCCATCAGTCAAGCTGAAAGATTTTATTTAATTGATATTGAGATTGGTCAAATTAAAAATCCAAATCTCATTTATAAAAAAATATAATATAAATTAAATGAAAATTTTCAAAAATGTGTCATACTTTCATATCTAAGCCGTCAATTATAATATTTATAAATTTAATAAAAATGATAACATAAAATCCAAATTTAATTAACCACAAATTTTATTAATACTAAAAAGCGGTCGTTATCAAATAAGTAATTGCGATTTCGGTATATAATGAGTTAGTTTCTGGTGAATTTTAGAAAAAAATAATTTAAACCAGGAAGCTAAATCATGATTTTTTTTCTTTCAGATAATTATTAAAAAATCAT
>LSSL01001632.1:4088-17593 GCA_001953115.1 Smittium mucronatum
GAAAAAACGTGTTTATAATAACCAAATATATACTAAAATTTATTTTCATATTTATCCCAGCTATACTTAAAGTTATGATTTTAAAAGGATTATATTTGAAAATTTCAAATACTGTATGTTTTTCCGGATTTTTTCAAATAAAACCATAGATTATCTGTTGATTATTACGGGGCAATAAAAATAGTCTGAGAAAAAAAGCTTAAAATCGGATTATTAACATATAGCAGAATTAAACTTTACTCAATACACCTGGAATATTATTCTAGCTTTGAAATTGAAACATTAAGTGGAAAAAACTCACATTAGACCATAATTATAAGGATTTGCTTAATAAAAAAATACTTAATTGAATTATGAACATAATTAAAAAAAGCCGATTTAAAAATAAAGATTAAAATAAGATAAAATAAATTTAACTATTTCATATTTTATCTTATTATTTGAAAATTGGAATGCATTTTGAGCACTTTAAATTGAAGTTTAATCTTGGCTTGGAATTCATCGCGTCTTAAAAAAACATAATTTTATGAAAAATTATATTCAGTAGTTTTATTTAGCTTCTAAATATTTGATTTATATTTGAAATAGTTATTAAATACCGCAAAAAATCATTATTTCAATTATTTAAGTCTCAGAAACCCTACTTTTCATGTTATAAAATAAAAAATATTAAACAATTTGTGCATTGATGAGATATAAGGCTAGATTAAAGTATTTTAGAGACCGAGTCACTTCTCCCAAACTTTGATTTCACCATTAAAATCCTTTTTTAACATTTTTTTATAGTATAAAAATATTTTAATAGCTCAAATTTACTTTAAAACTTATGGTAGTATTTTCTGGTGCAAGTTTAATAATAAAATCCAAAAAAGAGAAGTCATAAAAATTAATTTTGTGTGTTCTAATTTTATTAAAACTATTTTTTTTTTTTTGGGAAATATTGGTCTTAATAGTCATTTTTAGAATTTAATTCATCCAATCTTATTTTTTCATATTTAATAAGTATTTAATTTATATTTTAATATTTAGGAATAGATAAAAACATTTTTTCGATAAAAAGTAGTAATAAATCAAGAATTAAACATATTATATATAAAATTAATGTATTTATAATTAATATGCTATTAAAAATTCTCAGAAATTACAAAATTGCTATCCACTTGGAAATTTTATGATATTATTATTATTATTTTATATGGTTTATATATATTAAAAATATATCTTACCATTATATATAAATTTTTTAGACACTTTACGTTTTCTGGGGTTTTTTTTATTTCAAGACGAATATAAAAGCTGAATTTTAAACATTAATTTTTTATTTTTTAGGATAGAGAGAGATATAGGTATTTAAGGACACATATTTTGTTTTTAAACCTTTTTCTATTGTTAATATTTTTGTGTCTCGTAACATTATTGCTGCTAGTAATATTATTGATAAAAATATTTCAA
Organism: Smittium mucronatum; assembly: GCA_001953115.1. Taxonomy (NCBI): domain Eukaryota; kingdom Fungi; phylum Kickxellomycota; class Harpellomycetes; order Harpellales; family Legeriomycetaceae; genus Smittium; species Smittium mucronatum. The sequence goes on from LSSL01001632.1 coordinate 5,541, forward strand.
TTGATCTGGTTATTGAATTAAGGTTGGTAATCCTATTCATTCTGAAGATAGATTTGATTTATGTGATTTTATTAAAGCTATATTTGGTTGAGTTTGATAAAAGAGTTCTTTTTGTGGGCTGTGTCGGATTGAACTGGGAGTTCAGATAAGGGTTATTTTTTGGTTTGAAAGTTTTGAATTTGAAGATTGAAAAAATATGCAGCTAATAAAAGTTAAATTTTTAATGAGTATGGGCTTATAAAAGCCTTTTTAATGAAAAAAAACAATATTTTTTGGTATTTAAAAATCATTAAAAACTTTTTAACTTTATTATATCACATCTGTGACTAAAAATAATATTCTCAATAATAATCAAATTCCGGTCAATATATCTGCATAGTGTTGATAAAAAATCCATCTTTTTCTAAGCTTCTTTATAGTCGAACTGGACGTTATGATTTGCTAAAATGATATTTGAAATAATTTCGGATCATGAAAGAGGAGTTTTTAATTAAAATTTTAGCTTGATCGATTTTTTATTCATTTAAATATTTTATTTTATAGAATATAAAGGCCAACACATCAAAAATTTATTTCATAATGTAAACAAATTTTGAAACCATAATTTTCTATATAATAATGACAAAATTTGGCTTAATTATCCATTAATATAAAAGATAGATTTTATTGATTTTTTCAAACCAATCATAAAGGATTAAAAAACCAAAACAAAAAAAATTTATATTATTTTTTTAACATCGGCATAGAACGAGACATTAAAATACACAATAATTGTTCATTATTATTTTTGAATGAGTTCGAAACGATGAGAAAAATAATTTTATAAGTAAAATAATCAAAAAACTTTTATTTTAGATTTAATGCACTAGATTTTTATTATCTGTTACATTTTTTAAACTTTCACCAGATTAGTACCCAAGTTATAATAAAAATACTTTTTAAATGCTTAATATTTTCTCGATAGAGATATTTTTTTAAAAAAACTACTTTTGTTATTGGCACACTAACTTAAGATATATATATATATGCGTATAACTTGGATGTTTTTATTGCATTATATTTAGAGATATTTGGGAATAAGATATTTTTATTTCATTTTTATGGTTTAAGCATACCCTTCATTGATATTGATTAATAATTATTAACATAATTTAATTAATACTTCCCTATTTTAAATCTATTAATAATAGAATTAGAATTTAGAAACCAGAAAATCCAAACACTTTATATTGGATTTTCAGCAATATAAATCCTGGATAAAAAAGTGTATTTTAGGGAAAATAATTACCCATATACTAAATATGCCATAGAAAAAATCACTTTTTATTTCAAAAAATAAATATTAAGATCATTTGATATGTCAAATAAATTATTTATTCGGTTTTTTTTAAATTTTATCTGCTAAAAAACATTAAATTTGCGAGTATATTAAACTATTTATATGATTTTTTCTTCTTTTTTTCTTTGCTTAAATAAAAATTGATATATATGTTGAGGGTTATCTTGTTCTGGTATAGTTTTCTTCCGCAAAGTTATGCGGTCCTTTGAAGCTTCTACTTTTTCCTGCGGATTCCCAGCAGATTCCTGAAAGTGGGTAGAGTTCTCTGTAGTCATAGTAATTCGATTTTTTAATTATGAAATTAAATTTGGTTGAGACTTATTGTGAAAATTTGTTTTATTTTATTTTACTTTATTTTATTTTTGACATATATTATTTATTTATTTATTTGATTTGGGCTATTTTGGGGTTTTGCTTTTAGTAAGAAATAAGATTAAGAGTAGTATTTAACGAAGAGAAAAAAAAATTGATGAAAATATTAAAGAATTAATGCCTTTAGGTATTTTCAGAAAAAAAATGTTTATCTAAGAGTTGTGAAAGTTTAGTGGACGAACTATAATAAATTGTTAATGAATTTTAATTATATCTGAAGCGTAATTTTTTCTTAAGAGTTCGGCTACAGCGCCTTTTATATAGTAATTTTTTCGTATGGTATTTATCGCTTTATGATATTCGACTTTCTTTCTTTCTTTTTCTTTGAGATAATATAACCTAACTAGTATAATATAACATTTTTAAATTATTGTGCTTGAAACTTTTTATCCCTTTGCAAATTAATCCATTTTCAAAGCAATATTTTTGTAAATTGATTTTCAAAGAAATTTACTTCTTTGCAATTGATTTCTTTGTAAAATTATCTTTAGTTTATTATCTTTCTTTTCCATTTTTGTAAATAATCGATGTTGATTTAACAAAGCCCTTAATTATGATTGTAGTTGTGGGAGTTCCGTTATTTCCTCATTATAACTTCCACATATATATATACATTCATCACAGATATTCAATTTTTCGAAAAAAAAAGTATTTAATTAAAAGAAAAAATTCCACGTCCTTCATGAAAAAAATATAAAGATATATTTATAATATAAATCATCAATAATTACAGACATTAAAAAAGGTTTTTTTTTTAACATTTTCACAAAATCAGCGAAACAATATCTAGATTTTTATTAAAATATATATCTTTATCTTTATCTTTATTTTATTTTATTCTTTATTCTTTACGCGTAATGAATAACATTTTTTTAAATAATTTATTGCTAATTTTTGATATCAGTAACACCAATTTAAGTTTATTTAATCTAAAAAATAGGCTCTATTTAGCATATACATTTTCAAATGTATATTTCAATAATAAAAAGTTCCAATTTAATATTTGATTATGAAGAGGAAAAAATCATTATAAAAATCACACCTAAGTATATCAAAGTATATCAAAAAAACAATAATATAATATAGTCTTATATTTATTAAGGGATCACTGAAAGAACGAATAGATAAAAAAAATAAAAACTCCATTTTATAATTTATTTGTGAAATTTCTGTAAAAAAATCAAAAAAAATTTATTAATCAAATTATTTCTGGATTATTATTAATTATTAATTTATATTTTGATATATATTTGCATATCAAAATTTTAACTTTATACCATTTTCTGTAAAATTAAATTTATAAAATGAACTTTATAATGATATCACCTCGGTATATATATTATTCAACCAAATGTCTTTGGAATGAGGTCAATAAGCATCACTTGTATATAAAAAATTAAAAAAAAACTATAGTCATATGGATTATGTTGTTTGAAAAATTTCTGATATCTATAAATGAGCTGCAATTTAAAATATTCTGTGTAGGAGCGGGGGTAATGGCTATATCTAAAAAAATCAATTCCCAATCATAATCAAATTCATTATAAAAAATATAAAAAAACCGAATTTGAAAAATCCTGAATAATGAAGATGTTCATGAATCGTATAATGAAGCGGTATATTTTACAGTACTATATTTCTGAGCTCAAATAGAAAGCTTATAGTATCTGATTATCATTTATCTGATATGGTAAATAGAAAATTTGGCGACTATGCTACTAAAACTACCGGGATAATGTATATCCCAAAAAATATGTATCAATCAATTTTAAAAATTAAATGTAGAGGTGTTGGATGATAATACACCTCTCAGGCGCTTTTCGAAATACTTATCTAAAAAAATTATTTTGTAGATATAAAACAGAGAAGAATGTAAAAATTTCATGTCTCTATTTTTTCTTAAAAAAACATTGATCTCATTGGGTAAAACTCAAATACACTACTGATTGGTTATATATATTATGTATAATATTACAGTTATGCGATTTTTTTTAATTTAAGCACGGAAAAAACTTTCTTTTTATGATTTTTGTTTATCGAATTTGAAAAAAAAAAGTATTGATATGCTTATTCTATCAGAATAGTCAGAAATGTGTTTAGAAGGCTATAATTTCCAAAAATCATTCTTAAAGATATTAAAATAGCCGTAATGAACGATCTGGATGCGTGCTACATAAATTTAAAATGTATAATTATTATGGATAAGATGAAAAATTCTATAATGAAAAGAATTCAACATCCCAAAAAAAGATAAAGAAAAAATTTGAATTTTTTGAATATTTATATGAATTCCATAAATTATTCAATTTACCAAAGTAGTTTCTTGGGTTTTAATTTGTGGTTATCGGTATAAAATGATTTTATTTTTTATATTAATTCTATATAAATAGAATTTAAATATGTATATATATATATATATATAAGAATATGTAATAATGAGGTAAAAAAAATATAGATCTGAAGGTTCATATTAAATAATATGTAATTATCCAAGCGATCAAAAAAATATTTTTTTAAAGTTTTTGTAAAATATATTTAATTGTATAAAAAAGTTAAAACAGTATTAAATTGGCTATGGTGGTAGATTTTCGAAATTAACTTCATTATGTTAAAACCATTACTTTTCGGAGTTTAATTTATAAAACATAAGTGTATTCTCTAAAAAAAATAGAGATTCAATACCAGTTAATTTAAAAACAGCCTTCACTAAGAAACTTATATGAATATAAAAAAGATTTAGAAGAGATGTTGGTCCAAAAAACTCACATAAAATTAGTAAAAGTATCAAAGAATTAAGGATGATAGGTTTTTTGTGAATACATATTTTCTGTATACTTTAAAAAGTAAATAATGTTAGTTATTTTGAGATGGAAGTTCTAAATATTGCCTAGAGTATATTATAGTGGGTGTTAGATCCGTAATAATAAAGTATTTTTTAGCCACCAGACTTTCTTGAATATTTTTCTTATAGACGGTTTTCGGAATTTGTAAATCTAAGATCCCCAATAACAAACCCTAATACTAATAAACTAACTATGAGTATTAAAAAACATTTATAAAGGTAAAAATTCCCTCAAATAAGCGTATTAAATCATAATTTGAAACTTTTTACAAGCTCTATCTAATTTTTTTTGGTTTTTAAAAAAAATAAAGCTCATAATATTATAACCTGTCCCAAAAGAGATAGAGAAAAAACTACTATATCTGTTCTTTTCCTCAGAGAATAATGATAATATTAAATTATAGCAGATATTTTATAATGATTATTTCCTTATTCACTTTTTTTGCTTAATAAAACTTTTTATATGAAATAATGGTTTGTAAACATATTTTTTAATGTGTACGTATATTCAGATTTTAAATCTATTTACATATAACGTATTTTGACAAAAAAAATTTTTTTTTATAATTGTGAAAGAAAACGCTTTTTTGAGGTGGAAGTATTTATAAATATTAAATATTATAATATTATAATATAATAAGGAAAAGAATCACTTTAAAGATATTACTTGAATTTCTCAATTGAATTTATATATTTTTCATTTGAGCTGGACATTCAGATGATTAAATTTTAAATTTAATAAAATATTTAAATTTATAAAAGATATTTTTAATAAATTCTTGTATATGTATATTTATTGAAAAAATATCAAGCTGGATATTTTAATAATGCTTAAATTTATTTAAATAAAGCACACATAAAATCTTTTACTACTAAAATTAGTGCTATTATTTTTTAAAGAAAAAAAATCAAAGACATCTAGGTTACAGTTTATAACCTGAATATAATCAATGTTGTATAGGTATCTCATATTATTATAATTTTAATAATTTTAATAGTTTTAATAATTTTAAACTGGGACTTGGTGTGAAATGATCCATTTTAAGAAAGATGCAATATTTTCAAGACTTTAAATAATTTTTTTAAAAAATAAACTATAAAAAACGATAATTATATGAATAAAAATACGTCAAAATTTATATAGTATATGAATGATCCTATTAAGAATAATTTTTACTGACATGGGTTGGGGAAGATTTGGAATTTGGCTAATTTAAATTATATTTATTTGGTGAATAATTTATTTGAAACCAAGGGGTTTGAAGGAAATGTTTTATGGGAGTTTAATATGTATATTAGCTGGAGTTCTTTAGTATAACTTAGATTTTTTTAGTACTGATTAACATTTGGTTAGATTATAAATGGGATTGATTAAAAAAGATTTAGATTTTATGTAAGGTTAATTATGAGATAGAAGATTGTGGGAACAGTTTATTAAAAGTTAATTATATTAAATGCTATTATTTTGAAGCTGAAAGATTGGCTCATAGTTTTTTTAAAGTTGAAAAAATTTAGTGGAGAGGTTATTAAATTTCAAATATTTTTTACATTTAGAAACTAGGCCGAATTTCATGTGTTGTTAATATTAATTAGAGCTAGAAAAAATAAATATCAAAGCGGAAAATCGGAAAATAAATAAAATATAAAATAAAAATATTGATATCCTATACAGAACGCTGTGAAGTGTTAATTTTGAGGAAGTATTTTAATATGCGACATGAGTATAAAAATTAATTACAAAATAATTCACCCTCACTTAATTTATTCGACCTGAATCAAATGAAAAATTTTATATAAATTAGATTTATTGTTTATGCATACTTTTAGGAATTTTATAGTTTATTAAAAAAATATATTAAAGGTTTATAAAATTTATAATTAATGCAAAGCTTTTTTTGTATAACTTAATAATCGAATTCATAAAAAAATGATTTTCAGTATATTCTGTTAATGCCACAATATACTACAATTTAAATTATAAAAATTTAAACATTTTTAACTGTAAATTTTATTATAGATAATAAAAAAGCCAGAATTATTTATCTAAATCTATTAAAAATAAAATTTAAAACTTGATTTTATCAAATCAGATTTAAAAAAAGCTCAATTTATTTGGGAAAATTGATTAGTGACACGAAAAATTATATTTAACTAATAATTCTATTTTTTTTTTGAAAATTCTTTAATTTAATTTAATTGAAAACAAAATCGTAATAAATTACCAATTTTTAACGCATTTTAAGGTATTTATAAATTCATAATGATAAAAATAATAATATAGTAATTATATTAAAATTTATATCAGTTATAAAAGATTTAAATGCGATTAATATATATTTAAAATTGAACACATATTTTGTAAATTATCGTGATCCCTGCGTGAAGGTGACCCTATTTTTTGTATTTAACTTCTAAATGATAGAAATAAATTTTTTTTTGCATTATTATTGGGTGAAATAAGAAAAATAATGTCGATTTGAAATAATCAAACATCCAATAATGTACACATAATAAGTAAACACCAAAAAAACCTTTTAAACTATTATTTTATATCAAAAATTTCGATTTAAAAATTTTCAACAAAATTTAGATTATTAAAATAACTTATTCGTTTATTGATTGAGTTTAAATTTTTTTTTTTTTTGAAATATGAACCAAAAATATTTTTTTTTCAGTGAAAAAAAAATGTTAGATTTAATTGAATACCTTATTTTATATCATGTCAAAATTAAATCATCAATTTTTTATTATTTATTGAACAATTTTTACCATAATTAGTTTTTTTTTATTCTCCCATATTGTGCTTAATCATAATATTTTTTTTAAATTTTTTTGAATATATATTCAATTAACCTAAAAACTAATTTTACTACTGTTTAGTTGCTAAATTTATCCATTATCCAAAGATATATTTGAATAAAATTTCAATTTTATCAAAAAAAAAATCCCTTAAACTATCATTAAATAAAAAGTATTTTTTATTTGCTATTAATCATTAAATATATCGTTTTATCCAATAAAAATTTCGATCAAGGTCACTCAAGATCACGAACACAAAAAAAAATCAAATTCAATTAAATGAAAAAAATATTCTTAAAAGTATATTCTGATAAAGGTTCAGATTTTTCGAATTAAATTTTTATAGTGTTGTGCAAGTTTTAAATCTATTATCTAATCTTCTCTACTTAGATAAAAAAATAGAATGTTTTCATGAAAAAATGGGGCTTATCGGTTATAAAGTTTTAAATTATTCAACTACTAATATTAATTTTTCATTATACAGGTTTTGTATTTCTTAATTGCAATTAAATTTGAGATCTGAGGCAAAATTATTTTTTTAACTTCTTGAGCCCAATTTAGCAGTTAGTTAAAAAATTGCTTATCTTTGTTGTAAAAAAAAGAATGTGGGGATAAATTTTATCCTTTTAAATTGTAAATTCTGGATTTTATTTCATTTTTAAATCCGCCTTTAAAAAATCTTTTAAATTTAGAAAAAATTAAAATTAAAATGTAAAAAAATTATATTCTGGAAAAATCTAGCTATTATTCATTCTTGATACATTTTTTTAATGGAAAATTTTTACAAGTTACTCTGTTAAAAAAGTAAATTTAAAAAATTTTAAAAAAGAAAAAAAATAGAAAAAACCCATTATACAAACTAAATCAAGGCGCTGTTTCAGGACAGAACTTTATTTCTTATGAAAAAATGGTGAAATATACCAATTTTATGACTTCAAATTCCCGGAATTTTTAAAATTAGGAGTGTTTCTTAGATTAAACGCAGCTAAGAATTAAATATTTTTAAACGAAAAAAAAATCTTTGATTTAACTGAGTTTTTAATAACAATTATAAGCTATTTTATAAAAAAGTATCTATATTTAAAGCTGTTGAAAGTTAAAGGGGGGGGGTTTTTCGAGATTTTTTTTCAGAAAACCCAAAAAATATTAATGGTTAGAATAGTGAAAAAGATTCGATTATATTTGAATTTATAAAAAAATGGGTTTTTTTTAATTCTCTTTGAATTTGCTTTTATTTTAAAAATAAATAAATAAATAATTTTTACATTAATTTTGTATTATTTATTTCCAATTATTTAAAAAAATCTATATGCCTGTGCTATGTTTCATTATCAACTTAATTTAAAGTTTCATTTGTGAAAATAGCAAAAAAATAGAAATAAATTTCAAGATAAATCTCATAACGAACAATAGTTATCTATTGAGAAATAAAAATAGATAAATTATAAATTAATAATAATCAATTCAAGATATATCCCTAGATTCAAATCTTTTTATTTTAAAACATTAATATTGATATATATTATTCGAAAAATAAATAAAATTTAGGCTATTATTAATACAAAACAATAAATTTAGTATTTTTCATCATTATAGTATATTCAAAAATATTATTAAATCTATTTTTTTATGTTCAGAGAAGCCCACACAGAGAAAAAAAGTTTATTTAGAATCAGGTTTAAAAAAATTATATCAAAAAGAGATTTATAAAATTTATTATAATAAAACCAAAAAAAATCCATATATTCAAAAAATAATCTTATACCTTATTAACTAGTATTGTAATTGAAAGTGAAATTAGACAGTTGGAGAAAATAGTTTTTTTATATATTTTTTTATTAGTTCTATAAACAAAAATTGATTTATAGTATGAACATAATAAGATGAAATATATTTAAGTTGATATTATCAAGGAAATTTCAAAAATTCAAAAATAATTAAATAGCTCCATTAAAACAAAGAATTTTTATGAGAAAGGGATAATCTGATCGTGTATTTAAACCCATCGAAAACATTTTTAGAAGTCGAACCTGTTTTTTTTTAAATCTAAAGAAAATGCGTTATAATATTAGTATATTGAATATTATATAGGGATTTTAAAAGAAAACATTAAGTTTATAAAAAGGGTATAATTTTATCGAATAATTTTTTAAGATTTTTAAAATATATAAATCTAACTTAGAACATAATAGAAGGGTATTATTAAATAAATTTAAAAAGGCAAGATTTTTTGTCATAAGGGCTATTAAATGTTGTTTTAAATTTTATTAATATAACTTTATATCTTCAAGAATTTATTTTTTTATTTTTACATATCTTTATTTAATTAAAAAAAATAAACTAACATTATTTTTTATGAATGAATATTTTTAAAACCAAAAAACTTATTTTTTTGAAATTCATAGCGAATTTGCGTAAAAAAGTGTATTTTATGAAATTTAAAGGATCGTATTATACAATATTAAACAAATGCTTTTATTTCTTCAATTTCAAAACAAAAAAAAAGATGTGAATTTAAATCTACATATTATTTGCCTAATATTTGAAATTAATCATTTTCACGATGTTGCGGGATACCATTATGAAAAATAAAATAAAATTCTTCAATTATAAATTTTTTTCTATTTTTAATATCTTGGTTTGATTTAAAAGGTTATTTTTTTAAAAAAACAGCTGTTGATTGGTTAATTTTATATTAGATTATCATTTTACTTTTAATCACTGATTTTGTTGGCAGATAAAACTAGTAAAAATTACATGGAAAGAAAGGATTTAAAAAATCTTGTAGGGATAAAAAATATTTATATACTCGTTGATAATAAATTCCTCTGCCATTATACCAGTTTTTGACTAAGGGAAGTTGAAGTAATATATCCCATCTGATATAAACTATCTGGAATTGATTCAAGTATTCTGGATTATTGAGGAGACATACAGTAACGAATCAAGCCCTAGATCAGTCAGAAAAAAATCGATGAGATGGTTGAACTCCTATTTACAGTGTAATTTTAAAAATATTGATAAAACATAGGTTAATTTTATATAAAACCGATGTTTATGACATTTTACTCTTAAAAAAAGCTGCTAAACACCGGATGTTTGATTCCCCTAGAGAATTTGTATCGATAGATCAGGTAGTGCAACATAATGCACTGATTCCGAAAGAGTATTAGTGTTTGAGGTTAAACCTGATATGATACCTTTTTCTCAGAATCGTGAGATAATTTCACTACTCAGCGCCTAAAATAGATCAGCATTAATTGGATTTTGATGCAGATATACCCTTTCAGATGAATAATTTAAGCTCCTAAATCACAAAAATAAATTATAAACTTGGGAGTGGGTTAAATTATCGTGGATTTTGAGTTTTATGTTATTTTTATGTTTATTATTGAGGGTTTTATTTTCACGAAAGCGAACATCATATATGTAGTTTTTTAAAATTTAATTTAAAAAAATGAATTCGCTCATTAAAAAGATCACAAGAATATGGAAATAATAATGAATGTATTAATATATACTATTTTATTTATTTATTAATTGAAATTATTATATATATTACATTTTAAAGAAATATGATGTGAGGATCCTCGTAAAATAGCTAGCATATATTGATAAGCTTTTATAAGTTAGAAGTTTAGGGGTTTATACAACCTAATATTGAAAATAAAATGACCGTATTAAAACAGTAACACCCTTTAAAAACAAGACTTTCTGTAAAAAATGATTTTTCTAAATACAAGATCAATATTGAATTTTTAATATAAAAAAATTAAGCAAAAAATACATTATGAATTCCTTCATACCATAGATAAGTATATAAGAATACATTTTCAGGCTATTATAATGAAAAGAGTGATTTTAATTTATTAACCAAGTTAAAATTTAAAACCAAAAAAAAAAAAGTCCATTTTTTCTTCTTTTAAACTCTTGAAATCTCAAAATATATATTTGAAAATTTATAGCACGATTCAAGATTTAAATAGCGTTTTATATCTGGAATAAAAAAAAAAAATTGTTATTTAAAAAATACACATTTACGTCATCCCCAGATGCTATTATTTGATCTGTATTCAAATTAGCGTTCAAAAAAAATAAGAGTTTATTATGCAAAAAATGTCCCGAAATTTAGAGCTGAAATTAAAAAAGTAAATATCCATAAAAAAAAAAAAATGTTTTATCTGGTATTGAAATTCCATAAGCCATTTGGCTTTTTATGGAATTATTAATAAAATAAAAATCTTTATAAGTACGAAATAAAAAAAAAAAAAAGTAGAATTTGAATAATTTCTAGCAATAATTTGGTTGATAAATTTATCGTACAAATCCATCTTGAATTTTAGATAACCACAAAAAAAGATAAAGACACTGATTGTAATTCCGAGTAGTTTATTGAAAAAAATACCTACAAAATTATTCCGATTTAAACGTTATAATATCATTGCGGTAGAAAATAAGGGGAGTCTTTATTACAAAAATCGGAAATAAGAGTAATGAAAAATGCTACAAAAAATTTTTTTTTTGTACTCCACGTTTTTTAATTTTTATGAATTTTTTTAATTTTTTTAATTTAAAAAAAAACAAACAAACAAACTCATAAACAAAAAAGTATGGAATTATTAATGCAACATTTTTGGGCATTTTTTTTTCTTTTTAGAAAAAAAGGGTTTAATTAAGGTCCAAAAGAATCGAAATATTGTT
>LSSL01001638.1:0-10126 GCA_001953115.1 Smittium mucronatum
AAGCTCCTCTGCCGGACTACCGGCTGCGTACCTACGGGAAAAGGGTTCAATCTACCAATCGAAAGACCCCCCCTGGCATTGCTTCAATTAGGCTGGATGACTGAGGTTACGTGCAGTCACGAATTAAGCTCTTTTTCAATGAGCAACAGTTCATTGAAGCTATTGAGCTCCTAGTCAGAGCCTACTTCTAACAGGATTAATAAAATTAGGCTCCTATCCAAACGTGGGTTTGATCGACATGGCTTTCCTACAAATAGCTGTTAGACTCTGAGATCCGTCTGACTGTCGAACGCTGGACTTATGCACTAGACTATGTCTCAACTGTGCTAAACGATCGGTTCCTACTGTTTCGAGATGGTCCTCCTCTGGAATCGCTGTCCTCCGAATCGCTGTGCGCTATCTCCACTACTCCCAACAAAGAATAGTACAGCGCTGCGTGAAATTTTAGTCTAGTGTACTTCGAAAATTACACTATTAAGCCCCTAAAACACGGCAAGGTATTTCACTTTTAGGGACCGAAATACAGATCTATATAAAAATTAGTTAGATTTTACCGAAACAATGCCTTATATTAAATATGGGATTTTTTTTGATAAAGTATACTGCTGAAAAGATAAAAAATTCAAAAAAAAAAATGGAATACGTTTCGGCATAAATTTTTTTATGCATTTTTTTTAATTCATAATTCATTTTCTGGTTGTAATATTTAAGCAATTTTTCCAGGTTTTTTTTAAGCATTTTATAGGCTCCGTATTTTTTTTCTAAATAAATTTCTACTTCTATTTCACAATTTTTTTTTATAATTTTGTATTAATAGAAAGAGAGTAAATTATTTTTTTGTAAAAAAATAATGATATTGAATATATATAAAAGTATTCATAGTGACCACAATGACTATTTAAACACTGTTTATATTTATTTTATTTTCCAAAAGTAACAGTAAAAAATTTCTGTTTGATTTTATAACCAGTGTATTTAACTTAATAAATTAAAAAATAGTGAATATTCAATTTAATTTCTCTAAAATTAATTTGAATTATTGAGAAATCTATAGTATTTTTAATGCTAAAAATTTCAATTTTTTTGATAAATTTATGATAAAATTAAAAAATAACTTAGATAAGAATGTTATTATATTTATTTATTTAAAATTAATTCTTTTTTACCACTTGATGAACCATAAAATGAAGTTTATTTGAGGATTTTAGACGATTTTATCTTATTAAAAAATACTGTTATGAATTTTATCAATCTTAGAAATATAAGCTACCAATTAAATATAAAAAATGATTATATCAGCTTAAGATAAATTTAAATTTAAATTTGATATATTTAACCATAAATGATGAAAAAATTTTATCTTTATATAATAACTGTTTAATTCATAACGAGCAAATATTTTGGAAAATTATTTTCTTTTTTTCTAAAAAGAATTATTTTTATAAATTTTTATGCATTTTTAAATTTATCTGTATCCCAATTAAAAGATTAATTTTTATTGTAACATTTTATATATAAAATAACTAGATAATAAATTTAATTGATATTTTTCGCTCACACCAATTTTTTTTTTTTTGAAATTATTCAAAAAGACATTATTTAATTTGTATAATCAGAATATTTTTCTATTAATGAGTTTTTTTTTATATTCAAAAGTATTAGTTGTTTTTCTAAATTAGTAAAAAAAAAAATATATCAGCATCTAAAACAAAAAAAATTCCTTCCTTCAATATTTTAAAGAGAACCCGGAAATATATACTATCATCAAAATCATAAAGCATAAAATGTACAAGTATCGCGCAAATTTCATTTAAAATTTACATAAAATAATGGATTTTTTTTTCTCAGATTATATTTAAAAAATAGTTAGAAATTTTAAATTTAGGGCTATCAGTGCAAAATTTCACTGGATTCATTTGAATTTTGGTATATTTTTTTTTGTAAATCCCATATTTACTTGAAGCCGATGGATTTTTTTACAGTTTTAACAAATTTCATCAAAAAAAATTATGGAAGAATGTGATTTTTTTATAAATAAAAATTAAAAATAACAGAGTGAGTAAATTTAATTCAGGTTCGATATCATTTGCATTTTATTTAAATTCAGCCTTAAAATCCGAAAAAAAATAATCTCATAATAAAATTTATAATTCTTATTCTCTGCTCTTTGTTCTAGTTTCGAATCAATAAAATCAAGGTTTTTGTTTTTAGGGTGTTTGAACCATTATATCACAACATACCCCACATTATATTAAATTAATGGAATTCATAGTTTAATATAGTTATTTTGATTAAAATACAAAAAAAAAAAAATTAGCATTAAAAGATAAATGTATTATATATTTAAAATTACTTTAAATAATCGAATTAAACCTCTGAAAAATGCGTAAAGATATCTAAAAAAACCGCACTGAATTTTTTTTTCCAATATATCTCAATTTTTTTCACATTAATATCTAATAAATAATATAGATACATCCGATTATGAGAGGTATATGGGACAGAAGATATGATTGCTTTCGTAAATAGTTTAATAATTAAAAATTTCATAGACTTTCACTAATAGAAAAATTTCGGTGAAATGGTAAGTTTTATGTCTTACAAAATTTAGTATGTTTTTTTCGGCTAACAAAATTTCTTCTAAAATTGATAAAAAAAATTTTAATCTAAAATCATTCGCCAAAATATTTAACTAGTTCTTAAAATTAATTTTTTTTTGCTGTAATGATGTTTTTAAGAATCAAATTGATGAATATAAACTAAAAATTGAATCTTTATTCATATAAATTATATAAAAACGAAATTATATTAGAAAAAAATGTGGTAAAAGTTTTATTAAATGCCATACCATATCTCTTCAATTTTATAATATTTTTATTTGGTTTTTAATATAAAAGAGCTTATAACTTCCTATTTTACACTTTATAAACATTGCGATTTCATGGAGTGATGGGGTTCATATTTAAAAAATATTTAAAAACCTAATGAAGAATTAAAAATTAAAAGTTCGAAAATTAAAATTTTTATAGCTCTATAAATTAGGTATTTTGATATGATAAAATTCCTATTCCAGAAATCTATGAGTATTTAATGTTCTTTAAATAATATTATTGAGCTTTTGATCAAAATTGAGTCACAAAGAAATGTCTCTTTAAGATAATAGTAATAATAATAATAATAAAATTCAAAATAATATTTACGGAAAATAATATTTAAAAAGGTTTAAAAAACGAGTATCATACATATATTGTTTTATAATAAGTATGAGAGAAAAAAAATTTATATTAAAAAATTACTTATTCAAATTTATGATGTGATTTCTTCGTGTTTAGCTGATAAAAAATTGTCAGTTTTACTCAAAAATTGACAATTTGGGCAAAAATTAACAAAAAAATTATAAGTGAATAAATTTAGATATGATAATACCACATTGTGTAATTTTTCATTTAAAATCTTTCAAATAACCCTATGGGCATTTATTCTGCCCAGTTAAAATGTAATATTTTTTTTTACATAATAGGAAATTTTTAATAAGTATTTTTCTTCAGTTAACTATTTTTGATCATATTTGTTATTAATAAAGACTTTTATTTTGAAATCGAAAATTTATTGCCAATTAAATGAGTATTTATTCTCATTTCTTAGAAAAATTATTTAAATTGGCAAAAAATAAAGATGGAATGTTTTTGCTTCTCGATTAAAAAAAAATTGTCTAAAGTTTTAATCTTGAAAATTGATAGGTTTTAAACAGTGAAAAACGCAATTTGATTTCATTGTGCATAAGTATAAGTTTAGAATCAATTTGATTTTTTGTTAATTTAATTGACTATTTTTGATCCAAATTGACAGCTTTTGACTTTTTGACCTTTTTTTCATCCATATATACTTATTTAGTTCATTTTTGTGCCAATTTTATTAAATTTCAATAATTATTTGAGTAATTCCTTTTTTTAAAAAAATGATATAAAAAGATAGCATATAGACAGTTTAAAATTTAAAAAAACAATAGCAATAATAAAACATTAGCTTAATAATTAGTTTAAAAATATTCAATATACAGAATTTTTTTTTTAATTGGCCTCTAAATTGAATATGTTTTTACTTATAGCTTGAAAAACGCTTATGAATGATATAGGAGAAAGAATAATACATGCTGATTTATGAGAGTTAGAGCCTCATAATGAGGTTTACTGATTAAATTTGTTAAATAAATTCCTTTTAACTAATTTTTAAAGTGATTTTTTACTGATCTTATATAGATTTCCTTAAAAAAATTCATTACAGGAATTTTGGGTATGAAATATTAAAATAATTACCGAATATCTCTCGCTCCTTATTTAATGTTTTCATAGTACCTTAAACTGATGTTGCGAATATTTTTTTTTTCTGAAAGACATGATGATGTGATAAAATGAATAAAAAACAAGCAAGAATCCAGTAATGGGGCTGACGAAAACTTCTAGGATTTTTTTAATTTGGTAATATTGTTTTTTACTCCAGTAGAAAAGAACTATTAGAAAGTATAATCTATGAAAATTATATATATAAATACACTTAAATATTTTAAATTTATCCTGATAATATTTAAGAAAATATAAAGGGCTTTACACATTTTGTAACTCGAAAATTTCAATGAATTTTTAGCAACTTAACTCTTTGGGATATTTTTCCATGATGATTTCTATAAATACGGTTGCAAACGTGAAAAATAACAAAAGAATGTTAAATATGTCAAAAAAATTATATTTCTAAGATTAAAGATTAGTATTACGACTTTAATTGAAAATAAAAAAAACATTTATTTTTTGCGATATTTCTAAAAAAATATATATATAAATAAAGTTTGACAAAAATTTCTCTTAAAAAAAATAAAATTCATAGATAAATAATTAAATTTGGATAAAGAGCCTCTGCTCGAGAATGTGTGCCTTATGAAAAAGTAAAATTTTCAAAAGAGAAACAGGAAAAAAATAAAATTTTTAACAGAAAAAATCAATTCATAGAACTTTAAATCTACAGAAAAGTTAAATAGAAGAGTTTAAAGATGGAAATTCAAGCTTCATGGTACTATTTCAAGCAAAAAAAAAACAATGGTCATTAAATATAGGGAAAAATTCGGCATTAGAATTTTAAAATGGGTGAATAATCCTAAAAATTAATGATAAAAATATGTAAAAGAAATTAAATAATTTGAATTGATAAATTAGATTTATTTAATATGAGTTAAGGTCATTTGCTAAAAAAAATAAATCAGAACGAAAACATCTGTGAAGGCTAAGCTGATAATATACCAAGTCGAAGTTTCAAAAACTCAGTATAAAATTATAAAAAAATTCTATTAAAGGGTAAAAAATTTATCTGCGATATAAAAAAGAAAAGGATCTTTCTAAAATAAAAATTATCCTGAAACAAGATCACTTGAATTTTAACGCGAGCTTAAAATATTGATATATTAATAATATATAAATGGAATAAATAAAAAATAAGTGATATTAATTACATTTGATTTAAAGGATATCCAGTTCAGAGTGTTCTTAATATATATAATAATAAATGGACTATTTTAATATTTTATCCTAATTTTATATGCACTTTCTATCATAATATTTCATTTCTATGAATTTAAATGGAATTTTTTGAAAATAAACCTCAATTTTTTTGCTAATTTTTAGGATATGGAGCATAAATCCGGCGATATGTTTACAAAATTAATCATTTATAATATTATTATCGCATTATATTTATATAGTTGTAATTCTGTATATTTATTTATTATGTTTAAAGTATTTCATTGATTTTTTTTTAAAATAAAGACACAGAAATAATGATGAAAGCTAATTAAAACTAGAATTTTTTTTTAAGTCATTAAAAATAATTTTAAACTTCTTTTGAGAATATTTTTAGTCTTAGATAATTAGTATATAAAGTAAAAGATGCATTTATGTGCCGACTAAAGATCAATATTATAAAAAATAAAATAGGGATACTAGAATAAAGAATTAAACTATTTAAATTTTAATCAAATTTCGATGAAATTATTATTCAATAGTAATAATAAAGTTCCAATAAAAATATATGGGTATAATTTATACAAAATCTTTTTTTTTAATATAATTTCACAAATAAATGTCAAAAAATAAAAAGAATGGCGATTGTAAAATTTATATTTTAAGAAATTAAATAATAATGGAATAATGTAGACAGTTATTAATCGAAAGTAACATTTATAATAATTATATTTGTCACAGATACTAAAAAATATTTCTCGAGTCGGTAAAAAGTGATTATGGAGATGATAAAGCTAGATAGAGGGTTGAAGTAGAAAAGAAAAATCTTTGATATTTTTTTTAATTAAATTTTTAGTCGAAAATAGATAACTTAAATATAATGTCTCGATAATTAAATTTTAGATATAAAAAAGAATTTTTAATAATTATTTTAGATTATATATTTACAAATGATAATGTGTATATACGTATATAATTTATCCATTTAAATATATATAACGCAAAAAAATAATACTAAATTATGAATATTCAAAGAAAAATATCGGAAGATTTTTTTTCAAAAATTTCTTCGTTAAAATACTGCACTTTTTCGCAGCTTTACTTATCAATTTTTCTTAATTTAAAATTTTATTTTATCACTACTACACTGATTTAATATAGCATATAAATATAATTAATATTATTAAAAAAAAATCCTAATAACGAAAAATTATTTATAATTATTTAAATTTGTGAAAGTTGGTTTTTTTTTATTTCTGTTAACTCAGAGTTTTTATTTGTAAAAATAAAATTTGATATTAACCCATTATATGCCCAAATTCAATTCCCGTTTCAATTTTTTCGTATTTATATTGGATTAAATCCATTATTAATCGAATACCATACAAAAAAAAACTAGTCCAATGATAATATTGAGCTAAAATTGAGCTCTTATTTTTTATTATATACCCTAAAATTAAAATTTAAGATTGTTTTTGCAATTTTTTTGGTCTATTTTTGTTGTAATCATATAGTTTTAATTTTTCAGGGTCGATGATATAAAATCAATTTTCAATTTTTTTTAATTAATATGGGTAATTTTATCATAATATTCGGTAGATCAATAAATTTCTTCAGTTTAAATCATTGATATACTCGAATGGGAATGCAGGGAAAAAAAAAAATTCGAACCCATAATAGTTAAATTTTAGTTTATACATTTTTAAATTGTTTTTAAAAATTTATGCAAAATACACAGCGTAGTATCAGGAAATTTTTACAGTTTTTATATGTTAAACTACATTGATCCAATTCTATTTCACCTTATACTGCTTAATTAGTGAAAATTTGCCCAATTTACATGCCAAGAAATTTATTTTTAATTAAATTGACCTCTCTTTTTTTTTAACGGGAAATTTATCTTAAAGTCAATAAAATGCTCTAAAAACTAATTTAAAAAAATTAAAAAAAGTGAAATTTTTTCAAAAAAAATTCCTCCTCAATTGGCTTCTCACACAGATTTCATTAATCTCAAAAAAATTCTAAAATAATAGAGGTAATTAATACAAGTATTCCCCCTTTTTAAATACAGGAGGTTTGAAATGCCCAAATAAAAAAAAAACTAAGCTCTTTTTTCCTACATCTCCTCTTTCCGTTATTGAATATCTCATATATATCTAAATTATCTAAATATTATTTTTCAAATCAATGCTATTAAACGTCTTTTTTTTATACTACAATGATATATCTTATTAATAAGAACGATGTATGAAAATAGAAAGATCTATACATTGCCATAGAAAAAACGAGATAATAACTATTTGCAATCAAATTTAAACCTTTAAACATAGGTTTGTAAATAAAAAATAAAGTCTCTCATTTTTATTCCAAATAATAATATTAAATCATAAATATGGTTTGAAACCCTTTTATAAATGATTTGTAAATTTTCAATTGAATCAATTTAAAATTGTTTTTTAGACATTGAATTCATAAAGTTTTTTGAAAATTTCATATTTCAAAAGATGTATATAATACAATTTGCAATCAATACTCAAAATATTTCTTCATTTTAAAATTCTCCTTCATCGCCATATTTTCTGATGATATTTTTAGTATATTCTATTTCCAAATATGTAGTATAATTATAAATAACTTATATCTAAGCTAATATTGAGTATTTAAAATCATTAATTTTTTTATAAAATGAATATCAAAATATAATTAATTTTTTTTGATTAACTTATAATTTTTTTATGATGCATTAAGTTTTTTTAATCTTTTCTGTATTCTAAGTACATCTTCCTTGGATTCCACCCAATTTTTTTGAAAAATTCAATTCTATCATTATTTCCCGTGTTTCCCTTTTCCTTTTCCAAAAAATCGAAAATAAGGGTTTAGTTTAGTTTTATTTTTTCTAATATCATCTTAAATCTATTATGCAAGGCTTCCAAAAGAAAGTCAGTTTTAATAAATACATTTATATCAGCATAATATTGGCTCTGATTTATTTGTGGTTGTAGAGGTTTAATACTTGTTTAGAACCAAGCATAATTTTACCTGATACGTAAATTTTATTGGAATATTTTGCCATTTCTTCCCTTTTTTATTGGAATTGCTGTCAAATAGAACTTTAAAGAGTAATAAAAATCCCTTGGAAGAGAAAGTGATAATGATAATAAAGAACGAAAATATTTATTGATATCTCTAATGGTTTCATAGATATAATCCTGTTATGGTATATATATTTCTACGGCTCAGTATTTGGTTGGATCGATATGAAAAAAGCAAAAAAAAACCATTGGGTTCAGTAAATAACTCGATTTTTTTGTATAGTTGACTTTAAAAAGTCATAAACAGCTCTTAGTGAGCCTATTTTTCAAAAAACCACACTCTTTCGATAATTTATATCTATTTTGTAACATTTTTTATAGCCTTCTTGTTTTTAAATGTGGATAAAGAAGTGTACCAAAAAAAAACTGATACAGAATAATTGAAATTTTTCGAAAAAATACGCTCAAAAATTGTTGGAGAAGTTTTAAAAGTCATATCTATCTTCATTTTCTGATTTGCATAGGATTTACGGATTTTGAAATGAAGATAAAATCAACATTTTTGTTTCAGAGTCATCAGGTATATTTGAGTAAATTAAAAATAGCTCTTCACCCAAGGTTTTAAACCCCACTTATCTAAAGAAGCAAGAATTTTTAATTGTATTTGTAACTTTTGTAAATTTATTTTATCTATATTTATTTATAGGAAGATTTAGCGACTTTATTTAAAAATGGGAGTATATAATAGCGTTATCCAACCCGTATATTTGCCTCTAATAGCTTAGATGAGTATGGATTTTTAGCTATTATAGAAAGCTCCTTTAATATCTTTATATTCCCATTTTTAATCAAATAATCTGTAAAATCTGCATGATTGTGGTCTTTTCGAATTTTAAATTCTATCCCACTCTAATTGTTCTTATATTCCCCTTTTATGATTTTCAGATAATAATAATCCAACGAGTAACGCAATTTATTTATTTATTTATTTATAGATTTTTTTGTAATAAAAATATGCCTTGTATGCAAGACCAGCTTTGATTTAACAGGTTTTGTAAGGTATTTGGTTTTATCTTTCTCAGGCCTCCATTATCTACTCATTTTCCCTGATCAGTAACCAAAAAGCAGCATTTATTATTTTTACACTAAATGTATGCAAGAAGAAATAGCGTCATACTGGATAAAATTGCTTACTAATATTCGAAAAAAGCTGAAAATATAAAGAAATACTTATTTTATTTTAATTAAATTTATTAAGTTTTTACGGCCTTTAAATTTTCGATAGGTTTATTTATCAGTTTATATCAGATGTAATAGGGTAAATGGGGTCTAGATGAAATGTGAATTAGGTATAAAAATTGGATGAAATTTCCTAATACCATTCCTATATCCAACTCCCATTTCATCCCCTAAGAGTGAAATACCTTGTCACAGTTTAGGGTCATAAGTAGTGCACTTTTCGAATTACATATATTAAAATTTGACATAGCGTCGTACTATTCTTGGTTGGGAGTAGTGAAAACAGCGCGTAGTGATTCGGAGGACAGCGATTCCAGAGGAAGACCTTTTCGAAACAGGAGGAACCGG
>LSSL01001638.1:10735-25542 GCA_001953115.1 Smittium mucronatum
GTACTATTCTTGGTTGGGAGTAGTGAAAACAGCGCGTAGTGATTCGGAGGACAGCGATTCCAGAGGAAGACCTTTTCGAAACAGGAGGAACCGGTCGTTTAGCATAGCTGAGACATAGTCTAGTGCACAGGTCTAGCGTTCGACAGTCAGACGGATCTCAGCGTCTAACATCTATTTGTAGGAAAGTCATGTAGATCAATCCCACGTTTGGGTAGGAGCCTAATTTTATTAATCCTGTTAGAATTAGGCTCTGAATATTAGCTCAATAGCTTCAATGAACAATAGTTCATTGAAAAAGAGCTTAATTCTTGACTGCATGTAACTTCAGTCATACACTTACTTGAAGCAATGTCAGGGGGGGTCTTTCGGTTGGTAGATTGTACTCTTTTACCGTAGATACACAGCCAGTAGTCCGGCAGAGGAGCTTATTGTAGTTTGGATAATAGTCTTTTCTATACGCCTTTTTCTTTTTTTCACATTATTTAGTATAGTTTTTAATGATTGATTCTTACAATAAAATTCCGTGATACAAAGAAAAAATCTCCCATTTCATCTAAATAAGTCAGTTTATTCTTCAATTCGCCAGTTGTGTGGAATTAAAAAAAGGTATATTCAATCGATGAAATAAAAAATTGAATATTTACAAGCGAAGCTGCCGTGCAATAATCCTGCTAACATAATTTTCTGAGATTTTTTCTGATAAAAAAGCTAGTTAGCTTGAAATGTACTTCATATTCTAGTTAGAGATAACACAAGTAGCAAAAATTACAAGTTATGGGATCTATAAAAACCGGTTTTAGAAATGTATACCGTAAGGACATTTAACCGAACGTTTAATCCTATTAATTTTCTAAATTATAAAAATATTATCCTGTAAAAAAAAATTGTTTCTGCAAAAAGTATTTTCTTTTTAAACTTTCAATATTGAATTTTTATTATGCAAAGTTAAGTGAAATGTCTCGTAGGTGAGATTTTCAGTAGGTCTTCAGCCACGTCACCGGCAAAAGCATTATACTTATGAATAACGACTTACTTTTTTCATAATTAAAAACACTTATTCCAGAGCTTTTTTTATGCGGGGTTTATTTATACTCATAAATATAAATAAAAACACCAAAAAACTTAACTCAGAGATGATCATACTTTTTTCGTATTGTAGTTTACTTAGATAAATTGAAATCTAATATTGTTGTTTTTGAATTCCTTTTCTTCAAATGGTATTTAACTACATCCAATTAGAGCTTTCTTCTTTACGAAATCACTTTTTTTGGATTTGGTTTAAAAAAGGGTTCTTTAACAGAATCTAAGAAAATTCAAGATAAGTTTATACGCTGAAATGATAAATATTTTAACAAATCAATCAGTGATTTAGTTAATTTTTTTACCGATCTAATGATTAATTTCGACTTTTATTGGATATTTACCCAGATAATCATTCTAATTGGATAATCATATTTTTTACCAATGAGTTTCACGAATCCCATTCTTAAGTATCTAAATATCGTTTTTTAGTTTTTAATAAGTAATCTTTATTAGATCGAAAAAATTATGATTAGAAACTCAACTAATTTAGAAACTAGATATCATACAGGGTTATCCCAAAGATACCTATTCTGCCATTTCTTCCTAAGAATAAATTTATTCGATTATTGGGATCTCCAATATTCATACAGATGAGCCATTTTGCGCTCATTCACACAAATTTACTGAGTATTGGATTTAATGATTTACCTGAATAAAACTTTTGATCCAAAAAGGATTTTTTTGATAGAATCCCAAAGAAGAATATCCATCAAAAGATTGGTTGAGTTTCGATTCAAATCCTCAGTTGAATTCTTTATTCCTTTCCAAGAATTAAAAAATCATGGTAATATTTGCATTTTATTTTTATTTTTCACCTTATTAATTACTTTATATTTACTTTATAGACACAAGGGATTCTGTTTCACAAAAAAATATAATCACAAATTATTTATTGAAAAATTCTACATCAAAAAAGAATAAAGAGCTTTCTAATAAGACTTTGCAAGCTACTTTTCCAAATTTTAATCCCTTTGTTTCCAATCTTTTTCATAGAAACTTTAAAAAAAGATTGCCCTTCATTATCAATTGTAAATACACAACCAAAACTGAAATGGATACTCTCGAAAATTTTAACAACAATTTTAACGGCTATCCTGATGAAGTAAATCAAGATAAATCTTTATTTTCACTACCTCTTAAATTCAATCATAAAGATTTAGATTCTTTAAGAAAATCCTCAATTATCTCCAATTCCATTCCGCCAATTGATCCTATAGAACTATTTAAAAGGTGTTTAAATTCTATTTCTATGCATGATATATTACTATCGTTTATCTACGTAGGATTATATAGTAGCAGAAACTGTTCCTCTTTAGACTTCAAAAACACAAATCAAGATTTTTCCCGCAATCAATCCACCCCTAATAATATCAATCAACTCTCTTCCGTTTTCAAAAAAACCTCAAATGAATCTACTGTCCCTGAAAATTTAGTCATATCGATCTTACTGGGATGTAAGATGAAAGACCTTAAATCTGTATTAAATGAGCTTGATGAGCTTGATCGCTTAAAATTAAACCAAATTTTAGCCTTATCCATTTATTTTTCACTGTTGCGTTCAAAGTCAAGTAAAGTTGATTCGCTTAAAATTCAAATAGAGAACCTTGAGTTTATTAAAAATAAATTAGAGTTTCCGAGTAATAGTCTTATCAATGAAACTAGGAAAATATCGGAGACCATCGTAAGGGTAGGTAAAGATCATTTACGACCTGATCTTGATCTAGAGATTGAAATTAGAAGGTACATAATTCTCTGGGATAGGATCAAACAATCCTCATACCTATTATCAGAGTCACTTTTTAAGTTTTCTTTTGATTCATTTTTGGAAAATATAATAAGTACTTCCAGATTTGGTCTAATCCCAGATCCGAAATATGTCAATTTTTTTTTAAAACAATCAATAAATCTGAACAAAACCTCAGATTTGGATCTCTTCTATGCCTCAATTTCCAATCCTATGGGATTTAACAAAATCGAGTTAATCCATTTAAGTTCTATCAGAAAAAAAACCTCAATAATTTACAGAAATATTCATTTCAATGTAATAGATTCAATGCTAGAAACAAACAACTTATTAGGCTGCATTAATGTTGCTAAGTCCATAAATACGCATCAAATTTGGAACTACCTGTTTAAGAAATACATTAAGATTCATGGGGTAAATGATTTCACCCTAGAAATCATTGATTCTAGGATATCTGACATTGTTGATATGAGAAATCCCCTAAAAAGTGATACGAAAAATACTGAAACTTCAGACTCCTCAAATTTTCTAAAATTTGAAAAGGATTTTCACTTCAATGCCATTTCCATTATTATCAACCATGCTATCAAAGCTCGCGATAATTTCCATAAAAACTCTCACCTTGTTTCCGGTGATTATATAGCTTCAAAACAAGAGGAATCGCTCTCTAAATCTCCTTCGGATTTTGAAAATGAAAAAGTTATCTATTTGGTTAATTTGGCCACCAAAATCCATTTCAGAATAGCGCCATATCTTGACCATCCTTCTGAATACGCAATAAACATTTTAATATGGTCCCTTATAAAGCTTCAAAATGACCTTAAATCAGCCTTCATTGTATATGAAGATGTAATTAAAAGAAATTCATGGAATAAGGTTCTGAATAGAATGTCTTATGCATATGCTCTTTTGGCTGATGGTAGTGTAAACTCCCGCGATTTTAATTCAATAATACGCCTGACTAAATCTATGGAGAATCGCGGGGTAGTGCCAAATACAGTATATTACTCAATACTTATAAAGGGTTTATTAACATACATGATCCCCAGTTCCAATAAAAATATTGGTGTTGAATATCCTTTTGATTCTCACCTTTTAAACGACAAAGTATATGACCCAGATCACATGGATAGAGGTTATAAGGGAGGTGATTTTTTTTCTATAAAGCTGTCTCCAAATCCCAGAATGACTGAATATTCTTTGCTCTTATTTAATATTATGAAATCCAGAAATCTTCCTAGAACCCCTCACATTTACTTGCTTCTTATGTGGGCATATTCTAAAAACAATAAATCTTCGTATGTCCAGTCGTTGTTTGATTCCCTTTCTAAGGAATCGATTTATTGGGAAAAGAAAAGGTGCTTAGAAATAGAAACTTTTAAAAAGCTTTCTACAAGTAACAAGGATAGTTCTCAAAAATATAAAACATATTTGAAATTGCTTGATTTTCGAGGCAAGTCTAAAAGAAAAAGTTACTTTATTCTAGCTAATTGAGTCTTTCTTATTCTAACCTCACTTTTTTTAATATTTTTAGATTGTGCAATGAATAATATTAACCTGGACCCAGTAATCGACAAGGAAATTCTATCTTTTATTCTTAGAAACAAAACTGACTTAAATGAAAGGGAGCATGTAAGAAATTTGAGAATAAGCGCTGAAGTTAAACTATCTCTATCGCAATATACAATTCTGATGTACTCGTATAAAAGGTCGAGAGATTTCACCGGTGCTTTAAATACTTGGAATGACTCCTGCCTATATCTCAACAATTTTCGTGACACATTTGGTAAAATGAAAATATTCCTAAACTCAGCATCTGATACAAATACAGAATTTGCCAAAGTTATAGAAAGCCAAGTGAGCTTTATACATAAAGAAATTCTGTTACTAGAAAAGATGGCCATAATTGCAATAAAATCATCTATTTATTTGCGCAAGCCTAAAAAAGGGATGTCGATATATCTTAGCTACATAAAGTACAGGAACTCTCTTATACTAATCCTAGAATTTTACTTTTCCTTTCTGGGTCAAACATCTCCTCCATTATCTGAATATAAAACACCTTCTCCAGCGTTAAATAATACTTTAACTTGGTTATTTTTGGAAAATAACAAAATTTTGTCTGCCTTAAAAATCTTAGAAAATATCAACCCAAACCTATTTGGCCTCGATACAGACAGAATGGCTTTTATTAAAAAAATAATTTCAGGATTTTCAAAACCTCGGTTTTCTGATAATGATCGCCCAAATCCCCTTAATCCACAAAAAAATTGTATCTTAGAATATACTCTTAAGGCTGGTGAATTGAGCTACAATTCCAATGACATAGGTCAGCTTAATCATTTATATAGGGAAATTTTAAAAACCTGTCAAATTTTTAAAGATTTTTCTAAAATTATTATTTGTTAATTTATAGACAATGAGGCGAGATCTAACAGCATGACTAATACAGATTTGGAAAAGTACAAAAAATCACTCACCCATTTGGCTCGATTTTTTATTTGGAACAAAAATTTAAACGAAGCTTACAAATTCTTTATACTTCTTAATGACAGCGGAATATCACCCAACTCATCTTCCTGGCGTTTGCTGATCAAAAAATTTTCCCTTGAGTTAGAGAAAATATTGATATCTTCAAGTGATCCATTTTTGGAATGCGATAATTTGGTTGATGCTATTTCTGATAGGCGGAATTCAATATACATTCACACAGAGTCAAGCGATGAAGGCAAAGATTTTTTAAGAAAGGATATTGTCTTCAAAGGAGAGAATTTTCATATTCTTCAGGATAGAACTAGACCCATGAAGCCAATCCCTTCAAATATGGATATCAAAATATGCCAAATTTGCTATAAATTAACTCATTTATATAAAATCTGGCGTATTAAAGAGATTGGTGAGTTTTCACCCTCTAATGGGAGTGACATCTCCAGTGGTCCTGTGCATTTCGGATTGAAAAATAAAGATCTAGGAACTGATGATTCCCATACATTGTTTGGAAAAAACGAGACACGCATCTCTATTGATGATATTAATACATTAACTCATGATGTAATGGAATTTCCTATTGAACCCGTACCCTCTTTATCTTTTGAAACTACGGCCAAACCCCATATGTCTCATCAATTAAGCAGATTATTAATATCTGTCGATCTCCTGGAACCAATTAAAGAGGAAAAAAAGTCTGGATACTATATTATTTCTATAAAAACTCTGTTAAGTGTTGCTCGTTCATATTTATGGATAGGTGATTTGAATAATGTGATAATTGTCTATTTACTTGCCATAAAATCAAAATTAAACAACAATATTTACAACACTAACCATGAACACAATTCCTACAATTCAGATGCCTTGTATGAGAAAAATGAATTATATATGAGTCAAAACAGGGCTGAGATCGTATACGACAAAAAGGATTATGAATATGGTCTAGGAGACAATAGAGACTCTCGAACAGGGGATGAGTTTACTAATAATTTCCATGGTGAAGCGATGCATCAAGAATTTGTTAGAGGATATGGCACCAATGAAATCTTTAACGAGATTGACGAGATAATAATGTATTATCTCGAACAGGAAAATAACGAAAACAAAGATAAACTCGCTATTTCTGACGAAGATTTGCCAGAGTATAAACATGTAAAAAATTCAAACCAAATGGATCCAGATCTGGAAAAGCATATATTAGAGAAGGCCTGGGAATGGGTTAAATTTTAGAAAGTATTTTAATTCTAGTTCTTTTTTTACCACAGATTACCTGAGTTTATGTATCTCCTCATTTGGCAGAGATAATTATTTCACCTCCCTTCACATTTTTAATAGATTAGAGTAATAATTTTTATTGATGAGTTTGAAAATTTAAAAAAAAACACGGATCAAGTGAGAAGATTATTTCGATTGAAAAAAAAGCATAAAATATGAGGTATAATACTAATAGATGAGATAGTGAGAAAAGACGATTAATTTGGTTTTTGATGCAACATATTTTTTTAAAGAATCAAGCGGGGTTACTTTTATTTAATCTCTAGATGGGAAAAGGCATCATTAATTACAAGAGATACTTTTTTGCAGATTTTCGGATTAACAGGTCGAATGTCTGAGAGTTTATCGAGGAGTTCAGCTCAAAAAATGGATTAAGTAGAGCCTAATGGTTTAAAAATATGAAGAAAAAAGTTTTTAACTGCTACTTGTACTCTCTTTGATAAAAAAAATACCTTGACATAAAGCTCATGAGCTTCTTGGAAGAAAAGCTTTATTTTCTCTTCATTTTTAGCCTCATGTAACAACATAAATCTTACATCTAAAACAAGTTTTATTTAGAAACAAGAGAGGGGTGAGTTATAGAGAGAGAGAGAAACAGTAAAAAGATAATGAAAAAAAGAAGAAAGGTGTGGTGTAGAAATATCACGATAAATTCAAAATGCGCAACAGAAAATTGGTATATTGAATAAGATGTACGAAAAAAAAAAAAAAAGCTGTTAAAAAACCGACTTACTACTGGGTGAAACGTATGCGGATACGTTCCAGTCGTTGACACAATCCACTATCTTCAAGAAGCTAGATGTTTTGATAAAAGTGAAAATGATTTAAGTTTAGAAGAACAGGTTTCATTCTGAAGAAAAAAAATAGAAAATTTAAAAAAACCAATTTATTTTGAAATTTATATATTTTGAATACTAGTAAGAGCCTGATAAATAGAAAATAAAAAGCTAAAAAATAAGCTTACCAATTGCTTGAATTCCAGATGGCATCATCGACTAAATCCAACGCGGAGTGTATAATAAATTGATTTAAATGCCTATATTCGTCTCTCTATAAAAATGTTGATTCATCGCGATGAAAATGCAAAGTTTTAGCTTTGAAGAAAAACACTTACTTTTGTGGGATTAGAAGGGTCTGAAAAATGTAACCCTATTTCAGCTTCATACATTGGAGCGTCATTGGTACCCACGATAACGAAATAATATGTAGTTGACATTTTTGCAAAAAAAACTTTTAAAATTTCATTAATCTGAACCTTTTTCTCAACCAAAATAACTACTGAAATCGAATATTTCGTGGTTGGTTGGAGAGTATCAATACAGGCTAATATATCCCGGCTATATCCACTAAAACACGCGAATTTAAAGAGTTAAATAGCTACTAAAGCCTTTTCTTATATGAAAATGGACTCGATCCTGATATTTGAGAACTTCTAGCCAAGTTGTTGGCTTTACATTAAACTATATGCGACTGAAAAAGCTTTTTTAACTCAATACTAGTGTTGATTTTTTGGGACTTAATAAAAGGTTACTTTATTTCTTTACTGAATTGTAATTCCATATGACCCTTTTCGGCCTTTTAGTGCCTGAAGTTTTGATTAAAAAGCAGCTCCAATAAACCTATATCATTTGACAGACACCATACTACCCAGTAAATTCTGATATTAGACAGTTGGTAAATATATCCCTTTAGCAACTAGGGTGATCTGTTACTCCAATTTAATAGATTAAAAGTATCCTATTTGGTAATTCAAACCAAATTGTCAATAAAATGGTATTTATCACTGGACAAGTCAATGTAACGTAAATATTGACAACTAATGATCCCACATAAAGTCTAGCGACTTCTAAATGGGAGATTCTTCTCAAGACCAGACTTTTTTTATCTTGTAAACAATTGGCTACTCTTGGATGTATTTAAAATCAGACCAATAAAAATAGAATAACATGCTGGCTCTAATAGATTTTCAACATTTCATCAATAAAAAACTAGCTTCTAAAATTTGTATTTTGAATTACCCAATAACTCTATTTTTTATCTTAGAACCATATTTCCAAATTAGGAAAGTAATAAAAATCTAGCAGAAAAGTGTCCACTCTCAAAGAGAATCTCTCAAATATACAAAACGTACTATTATGCCAATCAATTCACAATTAAGAAAATTTAAAAGATCTATAGGTCCAATCTTCGAAAATATTTCAATTGGCTAAAAATAAAAATAATTTTTTGGACCAACAAATTTTGAATCGACTAACAACTGAGCTACGGAAGTGTGAATTAATTTTAGGGCCTAGTTTAACTCTTTCGTCTCCAATATGTGCTGAGTATTGCGATTATCAGAATTTTCAATAAACTATTCATCAATTACAGAAACTTGGCCAATAATATGTTAATTTATCAAAGCGGAAATCATATCTGCATGAATATTGGCCATGAAAACAGTACGAAACAGTCCATTGGCGACGAACGAGTCAAATGATGTTAATTTAGAATTCCAATAACTATATCAGATCAAAAGTTAACAGATTGCTCAACTGTAACATTACGATCAAAAGTTGTTAAACTATTCCACTAAGACCACTAAACACCTTTTATGTTTATCTTTCTAATATAAAAAAAAATATTCTTTAATTTTGAGGTGATTTTCTTAATTTTATTAAGAAATATGGTTTTACTTTTTTGAGACTCAACTTATCTGTTTTTGTTCTTTTTCCTCCCACCCCCTCCCCCCGTACACCACCTATCTATAATTTCAATCTCGTGACAAAATAACTTTTTTTAGTAGTTTGAACAAAAATTAACGAATTTTCATATTGTTATGCTTTCATAATGTCTAAATCTTCATCAATTTTCAACCCTAATTCCAGGTTTTTTGAAAAAATAGTCGTTTTTGGTGCTTCTGGTGTTGACGATGGAAATGTCTACCGATTGACCCAGGGTGAATTGCCTCGTTCTCCCTATTACAATGGAAGGTTTACCAATGGTCCAACTTTCGTTGATTTATTGGCTAATTATTTTTCTGCCAAAATACAAAATTTTGCATATGGTAAAAAATCTTTTAGATTGCATCGCAGAAACTCAATCGGCTTTATAGAGAGTCTACTGCCTATTTTATTCCTATCATATATTCACTTTCTATGATTATTAATATTTTAACAGGGGCCTCCACAATGGATAATTTATTAGTCTCAGGAAAAGTAAAAATTTCTAATGGTTCTAGGGTTATCGTTCCTGGTGTTATGCAACAAATTTTGGAGTATGTTTCTCTCGGAAATAATTCAGATAATCCCAGCATAAATTCGAAGAACACTCTATATATAATCGATGGTGTACCTAACGATGTCACCAGCATGTTTTTTCCTCAATATTATTCAGTAAACATAGAACGTGATCCTCTAAATCTTTCGGCTAGCCTAAAGGATTGCATTGTAAGTGAATTTTCTATATTTTTCACATATAGTCTTTTATCAACAGTAAATTTAATATGATTTTTAGGAACTACTTGTTAAAAAAAAATGTGCAAAAAACATATTAGTTGCAAACTGCTCCCCTCATGATAAATTTCCCTTCATAATAGATCTCTTGAAAAATGATCCTGAAAGAGTGAAAAAACTAGAAAAGATAAAAGATGTATCCCTTCAATGCAACATAGAAATAAATAAATCTATATCTGAGCTACATCATAGTCACAAAGATTTAAATGCGATAGTTTATGATCTTTGCGATTTAACTAATAAAGTTTATGAAAATCCCAAGCTATTTGGGATAGATTCAATCAATGGATTTCTTCCTGTCCTCAGTTGGAGTTCAAGGTTCCTAGATTTTGATGAAAAAGAGTCCAAAGACATGATCCAATCCGCCCGAAACAGATTTTATTGGGACTCGTCTCATTTAAGTCACTTTGCAAATTCTATAATATTCGATGATATTGTTAAAAACTACCTCAACAAATTTTGATCTTCTAATATTCTTTAAATTTTCTTAATTAAAGATACTATGTCTATTTCATGAAAAATTCAAATAATCAGAAGTTTACAATGCACCAAATATCGATTGAAATCCCCATCAATTTAACCCTCAACAGCAACATTTATATATATTGAGGGGATTTATTTAATGGTTTAGTATTTGTTTTTAATCTATCCTTTTGTAATCTTTTGGAAACCTTTTATCGCAAAACCTCACCATTTTTTTTTTAAAAAAAATCCATCTTGAAGATTTGGAATTATCATAATAGTCTCATTTATGATCTTATTAGTTATAAAAAAAATGAATATCGAAGATATATATAATTTTGTTATCCCAGTAGCGCATTTTCATTATTCTTTACAATCTGTGCCCATAACCTTACCTACTCAAAACCCATGCCCGTTTTTAAATAATCTTATTAATTAATTTGATTTTAAAAATAATGAATAGTTAATATTAATTAATCTTTGTCCTTACTTATTAAATTTAGCTTTTTCAGATAAATACGGTACAATTATGACCCTTTTCAAAATAATTGGTTAAGCATACTACAAAAAAATGACATAAACCTTAATATTGTATATAAATGATATTATAGACGAGATCTAATGAGTAGCTCTCCTTATTTTTTTTAATAGTTGTATTTGATGCAGTCCCAAAAATTATTTTTATTTATATTGCCCAAAAATTTTCAAAAAATGCTCCTTTTAAGAAAAAAAATATTTATGCTGCATCCTGGATTAATTACAGATTGAAATTAAAATTTAACATATCGAAAAAAAAAAACGTATTAAAGAGGATGCAAACCATATGGTAAAAATGATAAATAGAAAAAAAACCCAAGAAAAAATACATTAAATTAAATTTCAAAGCTAATATTTAACATTGTTAGGAAATAAGGCTATATAGTTGAAAATATTATTCGTTAGATAATAGCATCAAATAATTATTTTATTTATTTTTGTCAGCAATATTCTTCATAAAAAAAATAAATTGTTTTTTAATCACATAATTTATAAAAAATAATGGTTTCATATACCTAATCTGGTTTGATATCGTGGTTTTTTCAAGTTTTCATTTTAAACTGCCAACCTTTTGAAAACACAATTGTTGTTAAAAATGACCATAAATACTAAGTTTGGACATAATAAATGAATAAAAATTAGGCCTTCATAAAGTTAACACGAGTGAAGATCAAATGAATTTATTATTAATTTTAACTTATTTAAATTGTATATATTATAATATTGAACTTCTTGTTGGATTTAAAGACTATTAAGATATGATTTAAAAAATCTTATGCAAAAAGGTTTTATTTTTTATATAATAATATATTAATACATCAATACCAATCTAATAAAGTATACCTAAAGTATTTTTTTTGTAATTAATACTAATCAGAGTAGAATATAATATTAGAGAAATTTCTACCACTAAATATTCTTATAGCTCATCCATAACCTGAACCGGACTTTTATCAACAAAATAAAGGATTTAATGGGCTGATATTTTCTATTTTCATTATTTTAATTCAAAAACATCAGATATTTATTTGTGTTTTCCACACTATTAAGCTCCGGTAAAATAAAATCATTGTTAATTAAGCATTTTTAAATTCTTGTTGTTTTTGTCGATTATTCTCCTTTGAAAAAAATCGAGTGATTATTATATACTATTTCAATAATTAACTCAAGAGATAGAGTTTTAAAATCGATAATATAGAATTTATTTCAAAAATTTCGGTTTTTTTTTACATTTTATTGGCAATAAAATAAACCAGAATAGCAAAAGACCTATAGGATCGGTATTTATAAGTATTTATGTTAATTATTATCATGAAAAATGACCAATTATTAAAAAAAATTAAAAACAGTTATTTTCGAATAAATAACCTCAAATTTCGATAATCTAACTTGGTGGACTATAATTCTTTTGAAAATATATTTATGAAAAAAAAATTGCCACGTTATTGATTATTTTCAATTTATTTTTAAAATACTTCTATAACATTTTTAATATATTTATAACCTTCTTTATATCCCCCGAATTATTTTTTACTATGCTTTATATTATATGGCGAGATTTAAAAAAATTAATTTCATGTTTTATATAAATCTTTTTTCCCACATATTGTAACATGTGTAAACCTTATCTTAAAAAATGATAGGAAATTAAATTTAATGATCTTTATTTTTAACGGAAAAGAAAAATAATAATATTTCTGAGTGATTTGTTGAAAATCGGATAAATTTTGATAGCTAACAACATGTTTTCATGGTGAAAGTGCAAATAAATTTATGAAATATTAACAGGGATTGGAGGTAATTATTTTGATTCAAAAATGAAAAATAAAATTTTAAGTTTGATTTTGATTTTGATTTTGATGGACATTTTTTTATGTATAAAATTTATGAGGCTATTCTAATACACTAATTTTTTCTATATTTTGGCTTAAAATAGTTGAAAAATCGCCTTTGCTGCTTAATATATAATTAAAATGTTTATTATTTTTTTAAAAAAAAATCATTTCCAAAAATTCTGAATAATAGCAAGAAACCTAAACTTAAAAAAAATCCGAATTTTTCTGGAGTCTTAATATGAGCCCTATATCGATTCATAAAATTATTTTTTGCATTAAATGATTTATACAGGGGTAAAATTATATTTTTAGTTATTTTAAGCTTCACATCAACAGTAGTGACCCATTATCTCAAATCTGCATATTCCTTTTTAGACTTAGCAAAAAAAATTTTGCGAGTTTTTTTTCTTTAATTTTAATCTAATTAGGGAAAAAATAAATAAAATATTCTTAAAATATTTGATTTAATTAAACAATAATATTATTCAGTTTTAAAAATAATCCTCTTGTACACGAGAGTAAACTATAATGATGAAATTCAACCTTTTTAATAAAATAATAATAATAATTTTGTTTTTAGACTTTAGATATCATCAAGATATTCTAAAATAAGTGATATTTTAAAAAAACAAAAAATAATTAAATTAAAATACAAAATTCGGACTAACTTGGGAATATTAAGAATTTTAAAATCCTTTTGGATAATTTTTTATTTCAAATCATTGATAAAACCATATATCAGAATGAAACAGCTTATTTTTATAACTTTCTCAAAAGAAAGTTATTTTATTTTAATTTTCGAATATAAAAAAATCTTGGGTTTCAAAAAATTATTTTCTAAGTATTATGAATTGTGATTTTTTTAAATAAAATTATCAAAAATAAAATTTAATCTTACTTTTTAATAAATAAAATTTTCAAAAATCTTCAAATTATATATTGCAGTATTTAACGATTAGAGTAATACAATATTTTTAAACTTGTGATTTTTTTAAATTGGGGAAGGGGGGATGAGGGTAATAATTATTTATGGAATATCTCACATTATCAAATAATTTTTGAGTTAAAATTACTTTAGTGGTAAACACGGATACAATTTAACTTATAGACATATGTATTATTATAGCTTTTAATTAGAGAATTTCAATTTTTTTTAAAATTATATTTAAAATTTAAAATTCTGTGTATAAAATCTCTATAAACAAAACTAGATGTCGATTATATTGCTTTTATTAATTCTTAGACCTAATAAAGATATAAACCTGATTTATATCTGTTTTTATTTTATCGTTAGTTGGTTTTCGATTAGAGCCCCAGAATTATATTCCTAGAATATGTGTTAATATTTATTTTATTTAAATTTACATTTAAAATAGGTAAAATAGGTAAAATAATACAAAATTCCCGATTAAAGAATAAGAAATATACGCTAAAATATATATATATATATATTTTTTAAATATTGGTTTTCGAAACGAATACATTATTAATTAGATATGCAGTTTAAAACTTATTTTATAGATCATTAAATTATTTATTGTACCCTTCCTTATATTATATTTTTATAAATTTTATTAACATCGATATTCAATGATGGATAAAAAATTTTATGCTTCAATATTATATTACATAATAGTTGTTAATCTAGAGTTGGAATATTTTTGAAAATTTAACCAATTTAAAAAAAAGCATTAAATACATCCTATCAGTTTAAATTCCTTTAGAATTTTCAAATAGAAAAAAAAAAATTTTAATTTTAATTTTTTAGTTTATTTTTTTTAGCCCGGATTCTTTATTTAAACAGTTAAAAATGGTAAAAAAAATACTTAAGTTTTTTTAAAAAAAATGTAGATTTCTTGAAAAATATCTCATCCTACACCCCTCCGC
>LSSL01001642.1:4866-22886 GCA_001953115.1 Smittium mucronatum
GGAAATTTATTTTAAAGTTAATAAAAAGTTCAAAAAGCCAATTTAAGAAAATTCTAAAGTGGAAATTTCAAAAAAATTCCACCCAACTCCCCTCTGCCGCTCTAGCAGCTCCATACCTCGAGGGCATTGGTTCAAGGGCTCACCCCTATCCTCAAAAAGATTTAAACCTCCCCATTTTAAGCCTAAATTAATGTACTGGATCTTTTAATTTTGTCAACAAATATGTCTGAAAATTGTGTAAATCCAAATGGCCTGATGAATTCTTATAGGCTGCAAGTACAACGGGCTGATTCTTTTTCACACAATTTTTTTTTTTTTTAGTTTTAGCCCTCCATAATCAACCTGATATATCTCAGGTTCATTTCTATAGTTAAACTTTTCAATTTTATGATGAAAAAAAAATCAAAGAAAACTGACCATGAGACGAATAAATAATTCGCTATAGTTTCGTTAAATTAGATTTCTGATACCAGCACACTTACGCAAATCCCAACAAAAATCTAAATTTTGTTGGGGGGAAAGTGTGGGGAGTCATTTTCTCCATGGATAAAATTGAAAGCACATGACTAATCACGGCTCCCTTTTATTATTATCAGTCTAAGATCACAACACTACATCCAGCTTTCTCAATCGTATTAACCACCTCCCCCACCCATCAAACCCCATAATAAAACCATTGCTGGGTTTAATGATGGGTATATTGACTCTTTCCTTAATAATTTACAATATGAGTGTGGTTTTCTAGCATAGTTTATTATGTTCAAAGATATATTGTCAAAATGAATTTTACTCTTTGGAATGCGACAAACCTTTCTGGCGAAGATTTCGTCCTGATAATCAAAGTTTTTTTGGTCCTACTTTTAATCTATTGATATTTATCTGAATTTTACTAAACTTTTTGACCCTAACCCTCCCCCCTACCCCCCATATCTGAAGCCCTCCAAGCATTTGATTGGACATGTTGCTGGAAATGCCACTGACACTCCTTTCAGCTGGTTTTTTTAATAATATGTTTGGTTTAGCCCTTTCAGGGCTGGGTATACAAAAATGGCTTCAAAGTAAAGTCCGCAAAAAGTCAATAGCGCCAATAAATCAAACCCTTACGGTATTAAAAGCAAATAGAATTGCATGTTTAACTTACATTTATAATGGTGTATTACAAGTAAAAAAAGTGATGGCCAGTTAAAACCTGACGCCGAAATAGAATTATTAAAAAAAAATTACATCATTAATTAAATGGACAATTGCATTGGTAAATTTCAATTGTTAAAATGGCAAATTAACTTTGCTGAAAAAATAATTTTATAGTTTAAACGCAAAAAAATGCACCTTCAGTCTAGAAAATGTCATTTTTAATTTCGTTTACTTGTTTAGAGCTGATTATTTTTGACTAATAAAACACTAAAGTAATCAATCTTTATAGTGTAGATGTAAAAAAATGTACTTTCTGTTCAGAAAGTGTCATTTTTCTGCATTTATTTGTATCAAGTCGATTATTTTTGACTAATAAAACAACACCGATCTGAATTTTTGTATTTTAAATGTAAAAAAATGCACTTTCTGTAATGAAAATGTCATTTTTATCTTCATTCATTCGTTTGGACTCGATTATTATTGACTAATAAAACACAATAATCAAGGTTTATAGTATAAATGTTAAAAAATATACTTATTGTACGGAAAGTGTCATTTTTATCCTCAGTTATTTAATTTCATGAAACCGAGTCTTATAATTGGCATATAGCAACCTTTTATATTATATAATATCCCTTGCGCATGTCAAAAAAAAATAAGTAAAGATTTGGCCCCTGAAAGGGTTAAAGAACACGCAAAACCGCCATTAGTTGGTTGAAAAGACTAAATCTATTTTCCGGAAAAAAATTTTTTTTGGGTGCGTAATAGATATGAAGCAGTCAATATTGACAAGATATCTGCGTGTCAATTAAAGCCCT
Source organism: Smittium mucronatum (assembly GCA_001953115.1). Lineage (NCBI taxonomy): Eukaryota > Fungi > Kickxellomycota > Harpellomycetes > Harpellales > Legeriomycetaceae > Smittium > Smittium mucronatum. Next base: position 6,819 of record LSSL01001642.1, read on the forward strand.
ACTTGCTTTATTTTCAATTTCAAATCCATGTCAACTATAAAACCCATAGCGATTTGCTCGAAAATATTCGGATATATAAAAAAAAGAGCGGGTACTATCTCTAACCCCCAACCTTCAGCTCGTTCAGGGTCCAAATACGCTTTTAACCTTAATTTGGCGTGGATTATTCACCCTCCGCTATATATTATTTAAGGGATAACCAATGAGCCATGTATCTTTGGTATTATTCATAATTTTAATCTTACTGTAAACCCAGTCTAGTGTTATTTTTAAACCTAGAAAATGGGTTGAGCGGTCTTTTTTTTTATGAAAAAAAAAAATGATCCAGACAATAAAATCCCTTCTAAATGGTTCTTTTTAACAAGACTTGAATCTGTATATGCATTTATATTTTTATATTACATAAAATTTCGTTTACATAAATTCAAAAGTAATGGTTAATTTTGGTAATTGGATAAATTACTATTCCGTCTATTCATAAGTAATCTATGGCCAGTTGATTTTGTTGTTTCTGACTAAAATCCCTATACAGTTAGGGAATCTAAATGCTTCAAAATATTTGACATGAATATATAAAAAGATGTACCACCAGCATACTTTCTGTTGGGAATTAATTACTTTTTTTACATAATATTATATATATTTTTCAGCTATTTTTATTATTTTAAATCTTTCACAAGTACAAATACCATTGGCTTGATACAACAACTCCCAATAGCTCACTCCTTTATTTATATTTACGGGGATATGGACCCCCAATATGGAATATGTTTATATGACCATCCTCCTATGAGTAATCAACAAACTCGTAAAATCAGATTAGTGGTATCCTAAAATATTGCTTTTATAGCACCAAATCTGTTTATAATTCCGGTATAAATATCTTTACTTTTCTCTACACAAGAACAAATTTATCAACACGTTGAAAAGTTTCCTCCTAAGTTCATTCCTATTCTCATTTTTTGATTCTGTAACTGGTTTTTTTTGCCTCTACATTTTAACGATTAGTTATTACATCCCTTTCTGATTTATAAAAAATGAGACTATCAATCGTATCTGCTTTGGCCTTTATCGCCGGTGTATCCAGCAGCACCCTCACTGTCACTGTTTTCGAAACTGTGTGCAGAGTTCCTTCCACCACCACCACCGCTCCATACTACATCTCCTCATCATCCGCCTCTTTGTCTGCCGCTCCTTCTTACGCTTCCTCTTCTTCTGCCTCATCTGTCGTTCCAGGATATACTTCATCCACATCTTCCGCTTCCTCTGGTTACTCCGCTTCAGTCCCAACCCCAACCCCCGGATCTAGTTCTTCTCAGTCTTCAGTAGCTCCCTCTTCTACATCTTCTGGGTCTTATGTCTCTTCATCATCAATCCCCGCCTCATCATCATCAATCCCCGCCTCATCATCATCAATCCCTGCCTCATCATCATCAATCCCTGTCTCATCATCATCAATTCCCGCCTCATCATCATCAGTTCCTGCTTCATCAACTACCTCTACTACCACCACCACCACCTCTACTACCACCTCTACTACTTCAGCTTTCGTTCCTACTACTCCACCATCCACTCAATGCTCAAAGCTTAACGAAAATGAACACCCTAACTATGTAGCTTGTACTAACGCTGCTGGTTGCAAAGCCGTATACATTACTAACGGACAGATCTGTAACTGTGACCCAAGTGGTGCCCCTGCTTTATGCATCAACCTCTAATTTATTGAACTTATCTAGCTTATTCATTTTTTGAATTTGATTTTTTACTGTTAAAAGTATTCTATTTTTTTTTGTTTTTTTGGAATATAATCCTCTTAATCTTTTCCCCCTATTACTTTTTTTCATTTTTATGTTTCTTTTTTGTGAAGATTTGATGGTTATGTTTTTGTGATTAGTATTTATGATTCAGATTTTAATTATGGTGTTTCTCTGAGGGTTGTCAAAGAATCGCTATCGACTTTTTGCTTTTTTTTAGATCTTTTACTTTGTTGGCATCTGGTGCTATATTACTTATTGCTTATAATTAAGCTAATTGATTAAATCAACGGAGAACCGCGAGTTCTGAAGATGGTTGGTATTTTTCCCAAGCTGGTATTTAGCAAATATCAATAAAATTGAAGACGCAGCAATTATTTATTATATGAATATCCATTATTCAAATCTATCAGCTAAATGTATCCCCAAATTTGAGGAAATTGTATGTTCTGTTTTGCCAATTAAGGATTAAAATATAATTGGATAGCCACATGATTTTCCATAAATGAAAAGATATGATGAAGGAATAAGCACTCCATTAATATAGTCTATAATCAAACTGTTGCAACTTTTTTTTTACAAAAAAACCCCAGATTCGGTTTTGATTATGGCATTTTCGCCGGTTCAAATTATCGTTATTGTGATTCAGGTATGGTAATAGCTATTTTTTATCGGCAATCAAAGGATACATGGCCGAAAAACAAGTGATATCGCGATCGTTATAAAAAAATGATATAAAGACTTGGAATGTGCTTGTAAACTATAATATTTTTTGGTCTAATAAACTAGCAAAAATCCTTGTTTTTTTGTAATGTTTCTTTTTGCATTTATAGAAAAACTTGTTGATTTTCTTGCTTGAATCGCCACTAGTAGCTATAACATCTCGCATTTCCGGAACTACCGGTTCATAATTATCATTTTAGTCACTGTTAGATGAAACTGTGTGTTTTTTTGGGCAAACTAATAAATTGAGAGGAAAATAAAGGGACTTGCAAATAAAAATATGTTTGGCTTTTCATTTTTTAGAATGAATATTTTCCCCTTTTTTATAAAAAAAAATAATCAATTGTCTAAAGGATTTATGGAATCAAATCAATAGAGGGGGGAACCCCCCCCCCCCCCCCTTCCCTGACCTTTTCCTTTTGTTCTTTGTTGGAAATTTTCCAAGATCAAATAACCAACTTTTCTGTTACCTATCCAAAGCTAAAACTAAACTACTGTGTACAAGAGTATATGATTATGGGGCTGCTAAAGAAAAAAAAGAAAAGGATTTAAATCTAGCTACTGCTATATGTAGCAGCTGATATAGTGTTTAACCATATGCTTTTTTTTTTTATATAAAAGACCATTGAAACTAGTACAAGTATCTCGAATCGAAAAAAATGGGCTTTTAATCTTGTTGACAAAATAAAGGAGTTGGCTTTAATAGATTTTTTTTTTTTTTTTTTGTGGATTTCATGGTTAGTTTTTAGCGAAAAGAAATCGATTTCTCCAACAAGACTAGTAAAGATTTAGAGTACTGTTTATTATTGCAGACAAGTATTTTTTTGAATCTGGAATCATTGCATTGTTCTAGTGCGAATAATCTCTTTTGTTTCGAATATTTTGCTGATCTTGCAAGGGTCTACAAGGCGGATCCATTCCGATTTATCAATTCATTGCTAAACCCGGTTTCAATACATCATTTGTTCCATACAATATCTAAACGTACAATCTCGAAACTATTCTCATCCCATCTTCACACTTTTCTGATTAGACATTTTCAAAAGAAAAAAAAAGCCTGGAATGATCTTGATAAAATAACACTTTTTTTTAATTTTATTTCCAGAAAAGTAAGATTATTATAAAATCTAAGATTCGTCAATTCAGGCCTTTAAATATCGTTAGGTATGAAACCTGTAGGTTCGCTGAAAATTATCATTTCTAGTTTTCCAATATTTTTATTAACAAAACTATCATTTCTAGTTTTCCAATCTTTTTATTAACAAAATTATCATTTCTATTTTTCCAATCCTTTTATTAACAAAATTATCATTTCTAGTTTTCCTATCCTTTTTAATGACAGAATTAATTGGTATAAATACATTCAACATAATTTTAAATAATACATTAATTCTAAATGACACTATCTACCAATAAAATTCCGTGATACAAAAAAAATAATAATAATACATTAATTCTAAAATTTTAAAATGGTGAAAGTTATTCACAAGTGGAATTTATTTACTTTTGGATATAATCAATATAGCTCTCACTAGACTATAGGTATCAAAACTCAATCTTTTCTAATACCAGGTTTTCCTTAAAGGGGGGTTTTTTTTGCTTGGAAAATCATAAATTTATACTATATTCGATAGCACGCTGGTCAAAAATCTGAAAACACCTTCATCTGAGCCATTTTCAATTAAAGTATTAATCATATAATTTATCGTGACTGGAAATGTAAAAAGATTGCAAATAATCAAAGATTTTGATAGCCAAATCGCAATTATTATAACTAATAGACATCTATAATATCATTTGAACTCAAGAGTTGAATTAATATTAAAAAATACGGGGGAGGCTTGTGTATATTATTAAATATTTATACAAATTTTACATTATTTAAGCTGTTTGTATGCCAGCATACAATCATCCATATTTTATAAAATAAAAAATAATTCGTAGAGTAAGCCTAGTAGAAAAAGGAATCCCCATTCGCATATTCTTGAGCATTTCTAAACTAGATAGCAGGGTATTACTGTTTATAAATTTACTGACTTATCCAGAATAGTTCACGAAGATTTATGGGGATTGGGAGGTGCAGTTCTGAATGGCATTATAATATGGTTTTCATTAGCTTTCAGTGCTGAGATCTGCACAGGTTCTATGTCTATAACTTCATCTGGATTAAATCCCAAATTATCCTGGGATTTAAAACTGGAAAGTTTTGATGCAGTTGTTCCTACTGCTATAGAAAAGCTTTGAATCTGCTCAGTTGAATGTGTTTGTTTGTGGTCCATATTTACAGGAGTTGAAGAAGAATTGATCCTTATTATCTTTGGGCAGTGAGCCAAAGAGGCTGAATGTGGATCTGAAATAACAACTCTAAATGAATCTTCAGTAAAAATCGAGGACTGGGAGCTGAATCTTTTCAAAGCTTTTTCATGGTCGTAAGCAAAGTTATCCGAAATTGGTGAATTAAGCTTTTTCCTAGTGTTGAAATCATCAATACTAATAATATGGGGAATAGATCCGGAATCCCTTGCACTTCTCCTACTTAAAGACAATTTACTGTCTACAAGTTTGCCGTTATGCAGAGCCTTGACAGTAATTGGGCCGTGGGTGCTAAAAATACCAGAGATACCCATTCTGGAAGCTTTATCATCGTAATTTATGCCAGAATCCGAACTGAGGATGCTTCTAGTGGAAAGAGCGCCATTTTGATTAATATTATTCGTTAAATAAGTTCTAAAACCAGGGCCAGCCTGATTAGCTTGATGTAAGATCGAGTTTCTAAGATCAAGGCTTGCATGATTAATAGGGCGGGAATCTATCAGATCGACGAGCTTGCTGCCATAAAGAGAATCGCTTTTGCTAAGGATAGCATCAGAGTTAAGCATGACGGCTTTAGAGAGATTCCTTTTACTCATCTTGGATCTGTAATTAAAGAATACGATAAGACCAAAACAAATAAAAGAGAAACTAAAGGCCACTATGGACGCCAATCCTATTGAACGAGCGGGATTGTTATAGGAAGTATCTTGAATACAAGTGTAATATGGGCATTGAGTGCATGCAAAGGGGGTTATCGCATACCTATATCCCTGTTGACAGCTTGTTGTGGGAACAGGCCCAATATCAGGACAACCTATTATGCAACCATTGACATCAAGAGGATATCCAGAATCCATTATTTGGAGCAAACAAATTAATTTCGTTAAGGTTAAAATAAAATTCTTTATCAAAAAGAAAAACAATTCAAGAGGGAAAAGATATAAATTAAAGGGAAATCGAGTTTAAGATGGTGCAGAAAAGTTACAAGGGATGGGATTATTTATGAGGTTGGAAAAGAATGAGCATCACTAAAATGTATTACGAAATAACAAAAAAATCAGCATTCTTGAAATATCTGTAATTTTAGAACATGACTTGAATTTCGAAATATTCTTTGGACAGGTCCAAGGATATTCACCCAATTGCTGGCAATCCACTTTAGATGCCCAGTAGGGTGACACGGCTCGTATTTCAGGAATTTCTATTGGGGTTGACCCAAATGGGTCTGTCATAACAGGAGATTACCAATATAAAAACAAGTGTCATAGTATTTAGGAAATCCGAGAATATCGACACATCTGAATAATATGCATGCGAATTTCTAATTTTGGTTCGTTTACATATAGTATTATTAAACGGGATCAGAAACATGTATACGATTGGCTCTTCTTTGCACCAATTCCTATAACTGCTGCCATTCCATTAAAGAGCAACTGTTTTTCATCAGCTCATCGCTAATATAATAAATTGCATCAGTATCCTCATTTCAGAGACTTGGCCTATAAAACGTGAGAGCTATTATGGGGTTTTTTATTCAAACTAACAATTTGCCCCAAAATATTTAGTAAATTCATACAGATAATAAAAAAAAAGCGTATCAAAACTTTTAGAATTCTTGCAAAGACAAATGTAAACACCATAAATTTGACACAGATGCCTATCCGCCTCTGTTCTAAAGCTACGATAATTAATTCCAAATGGCATTAGTAAATATTTATACATTTGGCCTATAGCTTTTCTGGATAAACCCAATCGGATATTAGAGACGGTAGAATATAATCATTAGCACAATAACTATTTTTTTTTTTTCATATCAAGAAATTTAGTCAATAACGAATATTTATTTTATCAGAATCTCTAAATTCAAAAACAATTTGATAATCAATTTTCTATTTATGGAAATTTGCCAAATTTTAGGTACAAGGGTTGATTTTTATGGATTATCAAATTTTAGGTACAAGGGTTGATTTTAGTAGATTGTCAAATTTTAGGATTAAGGGTAGATTTTAGTGGATTGTCAAATTTTAGGATTAAGGGTAGATTTTAGTGGATTGTCAAATTTTAGGATTAAGGGTAGATTTTAGTGGATTGTCAAATGCAAGCATGCTTAGCGGCGATAAAAATTATTAAAGAAATGGGAGATTCAAATTTTGAGTTGAAACTACAAGAGGGTTTTTACTATTTTCCCAATTTGGAAATACTCGGTTTTTACAATCTGTAAACTAATTGGAATGGCATATTATGAAATTCCTAAAGACTATTACTATTGGCAAAAAAGTGAGATATAGCCAATAATTAGTGAATTTGGCTATGTTTGAAATTGAGGGGGTGGAGATTTGATTTGCTTAAAACTAGAATACAGCTTATGATTAATAAAGAAAAGGAAAATCTGGGCTCAGAAGGACTATCCCAAATGCAGTACTACTCTATTGAGGTATGTATTCCCTATGTATTCCGGTTTGTTGAAATTTTGAAGTCAGATATGAAATTACAATAAATATATCCAATAAAACGTAAAATCTTTAAAGAAATCAGTGAGCACAAATATTGTGTATTAATGATGGGCAATTTAGTCTATCTGCTGCAAAAGAATTAGACCCCATTCGCAATTTCCACAAACCCACAATTTCAAAGTCTAAAAATATTTTTTCTAATGGTCTTTAGAAAATAATATAAATCGCTTTAAAACCATACTTTTCCATTTTTAGATATTAATAGCAGTACCTATAAATATCGATCCGTTCAGAGTTAACAGTACAAAAGTATTTCGCTATTTTTGGATGGTTTCTTTTTTCTATCACGGAATTTTATTCGTAGACAATATTCTATTTTCAGATAGCATTAATATTAGATTTCAAAGGAATCAAATTAATTATATGAATTGTTAAAATCATCAAATAGAAAACGATCAAACGCACAGTTAGAAGCCGAAAGTATTTTTGTATCATGGAAGAGCTAAAATGAATTTTTAAAATTAAGTTAAATATTGATTACTAATTACTAATTGCGGGTAGTGACTCCTTCAATGTTTTTTTTTTTTTTTTTTCAGGAAATTTATTTTAAAACTCCTTCAATGTTCAATTTTATTTTTATCACGGAACTCTGCTGCATTTTCATTACCGATTCACAAAAATTCCATCGGATTTTGAGCTCAATAAAATACGAAAATCGGTGCTTTACTTGCCAGTATATTGCAGAAAACATATCGTCCTGCTCGCTTAATTGCAAGTGATTGGTAAATTTTAAATTGAAACCCCTGTGTAATTTTGGCATTTTTGGAATAAAGATATTTTATTGGATACGAGACAATGGCCCATTATTAGCCAAGGATTTTTATTTGTTTTTGATAGCATGTGATGTGAGAGGCACGTTTGCGAACTAACATACCTAGAAAAGGGTTTATCTTCGCCCTAATTTTGAAACGTAGCCTTTGGGTGATATACAACCTTATTGGACAACCAAAGATTAAAAATCCATCCCTTTTTTTTTTGTTATTGGAAAAATGTGACAAGATAATTAATTCTTTCAGAGCTGGCAGACAAAAATAATAGTGCTTATTTATCTAGTCTATGCATGCATTTTATGAAAAATTAGCATTCGCAATTGAGATAGATTCTAAATGTTATTTATACAAACACACATCCGCTATATCTTTTAACTAGAAATATCTGTGTTTTAGTTCATTTTTCTATTTCTATTAAATATAGGTAGATTAGATTCGGGATTGGCCAATAGTGCAGATAGAAGAAAAAGCGATTGCATCGAAAATAATACTCTTATTATATTATTTTCAGATGCCTTTCAGTGACTCTAATTATTTGTCTCGTGTTTTTGCTACAGAAAAAATGTATGTTGCTAATTTGATGATTCCTATTTGGCATCAATAACTATTAGACTTTAATTGATTCTTCACTAGCAAATATTTTACCTTTTTGTTGTGATGATGTCTGCTAACTATGTTATGGAAATAGATCCATAAAAAAAAGCCCTTAATATTAAACCTGATATCGCAATATAGACAAGTTCAAATAGACTCAAACCACTTCAATAGGTTATGGATCAAAAATACAGCCGTAATTATTGATATATGGGGGTGCTGTAAACAAGTTTTTACTCTCCGCATAAACTTAGCCACGATAGGCCTATTGGCAATTTACGTCCTAATTATGTACTCCAATTACCTCCTCCAATAGTCATTGTATAAATTAGCGTACTTTGCATCTACTGTACCTTTTTTAAACAGGTAGTTTGTTTACAGTTGATTTTTTCATTGTGGCACACCGCATTAAATGAAAAAAAATGCTCGATCTAGAGGATCATCCTTCCAATATATTTTTCGAATTTTCGTTTTATGAGTTTTTCAGTATAGAATATATTTGGTTATGATCTATATCTCATATTTACCAAATAAACATGATAATACCCTCCTTTAAAAACAGAAAGGTACAGATGCGTATCTCCCATGATTGTGCTAAAATGGATTCGATTCAAAAATATTAAACAAAGCTTTACCATCCGTCAATTTGTGGACGTATTTAAGTTTCGATACCAATTTAATGCTTTATAAACCTCTCTTTGATCTTTGCAAACAAATTTTTACAGCTAAAACATTCTCTTTTTATAATTATCGGTTCAGCCCTATAATGCTTTATAAAATATTTTATAATAAATCATAAAAATAACCCCATGCTTTTATAACCGCTTTTATTTAATTGTAATCTATTTTAAAAAAAATTGGGCGACTTTTTAATCGTAATGTATTGTTTGAGATTAAGATTTGTATGATACTTTTCTCTAAAAAAAAACGTGCCCAAACCATTCTTTTTTTTTTTTTTTTGGAAAACTGACAAAAATATTTTCAATTAAACCAAAACATTAAAACAATAATAATAAATTCTATTAAAAGTTATCCTTATTAATGTTAGTCCTTTTTTTTTTTTAGAAGATACCGTGCTTTGAACTTTAAAGGTTTTAACAAAAAGTCATTACATTTTTTTGTCGTTTAAACTCGGAAATACCACCCCCTTCTCATTCCCTATTAAACAAAAAAACGAAATTTGAACTAAAGAAAAACACAAAATTTTAATATGCATCATCATATTTAATTAATCTTAAAATCGGATTTCTTTGAAAGATCAATTCAAGTCTTTTAAAGAATAAAAATAACTAACCCCACAATACTTAATAATCTGGATAATTACATTTCTCTTCTCCCTTTATGTTTCCTCAGTTGTATTAGTAACACCATCCCAAATTTCTATATTTTAAAAGAATAATTGAATATATCCGGGCTTTTTATTATTATTAAAAACTGCAATATTCAAGCTATTTGCTAACTAATAACAGAGTTTGCGATGTTCGTAGATTTCTATTGATAGACATATCATTAAAATTCCAGTAAATCAAGTTCAATATTAAACAAAATCTCAAATAATACTTTTCAAGGTGTTTTGGCAATTTATGTCATCTTATTAGCCTTAATCCGCTTTATAATTATCAAAACCAACACCATTAATTCGCATAAAAACCCCAAGCATTACCCTTACTAAATATGAGCAGACTTTTCCTTTGGTTTATTTTATTTGCATTTTTTGTTTAAAATAATATCTTATTACATATATAATTTATCGTGAATTAATATGGTTAGATTAACATCCATAGCACTTGGAAAATTTTATATTTTGGTTTTATAAATTTTTACATACGCATAAATGCCCTTCTGTATAATTAATGATTGTATTCATTTATTAATCTGTTGATTATTACTTCAATCTTTTTTGCTAAAAAAAATAAATAAAAGAGTTAATCTTAATCAAATATGTAGGTTTATATTGGCTTATACTGGTTTATCATCTCTCATACAAACAAACAATTTGAGTCTTTCTATTCAATTTATTAAATTTTTTTCTCATATATATATGAAAAAGGAGTTTAAAAAACGCCCATTTGGAGCCAAAAGCGATTTTCTTAATAAATACACTCATTATATATTCGAATTACATGCTCCGTCAAAGAAAAAATAATAATTAGTAAAATTTTAGCTTAATAATACTCTAATTCAGAGTGAATGAAGGGTTTAATCTTTTTGTGTATAATAAATTAAACCCCTAAAACCCAAAAGACCTGAACACCCCAATATCTGCGTGTAAAAAATATAAAAAAGTGATAAATAAATACCCAATAAAACTTGCAAAATTTCTATAGTGAATTTTTTTCACCAAGTTTTCTATTAAGAATTATTTTAATTTAATTCTACCTTCATAAATACTTTTTTCATTTCATTACTAGTTATGGCTCAATTTATTTGTCTTTAGCTAAAATTTGCCTACATAGTAACTCTATTATAATAATATTTTCATGTACATTCAAAGGGACTAAAATGTTTTGGTGAGTACAAATCATATCTTGAGTCCTCAAATAAACAGACTGTAAAATAATCCACATATACTTTCTGGATATTAAACCGATCTAATTGATATAAATCTCGGCATTAGTTACAAACATGCTTAATTTTCTGGTAGCTTGATATAAAGCAAAGTGGTCTTATAAAAATTTATATACTAATCTTTCCATAAAATAATTTCTAAATGGTAAAGTCTTTCCCATCCACATGATCAAAATTATACCACCTCGTATATTCATCTTAACCAAATATTTTTATAGCAGTACCCTCTATCTTTAATACATAATCCTTTTTAAAAGAAAAAATTAATAAACATCCGTTGGATACTTTTTATAGAATCCATCTAAATTTTTTTGACATTTCCAAAGTTTCTTGTGAGGTAGTTGAACGATACGGCTTTTATTTCGTTTTTTTAACTCCAAGATTAACGCTATTTTATATCATACTTTTATAATCAAATAAGGTAATCTGTCTTTTAACTAGTGGCTAAGTATAACACGGAATTTTAAAGAATACTGATTTGATACTATTTTAATAAAAAATTAAATGCTTAATATCTCGTATTAAATTTGGACATATGAGCTAATTTTTTTACAGATGTGTAAACTACTTGGATCTCAAAACAGTACAAATGTATCGCTTCAATTTCTAAAATAGATTATTAGTTATATAAGATTCATGATTGGTGGGATGAAAAAACATATAATAGGCTACGAACGCAATTCAGGTTTTTGAATAAAATAAAGGCTTTTTTGCTGGCTATTATCTAAATTAAAAAAAAAAATGATGTTTTTCAAATGTTTTTAAAAGCAATGTAATAATTGGGTATATCTATATGTGATTTCAGAAATTAAGAAAATGAGTTTTTTTTTGGGTTAAACGCTTTAATTGGGAAATTATCAAACATTTGAAAAATTTCGTCATTTTCAAATAAATGCTAATTTTTCAATTTAATGCGCTTTATTCGAGTTGGAAAATATATCTCAATTTCCCAAAATCTGTATCGATTAATATATTTATATTGATATCCAAAATCCGTTCCGAATTATAGTTTTAGTACAAGAATTTTATAATTGGAATATTAATAAACCGTATTCAATAATCAAAAGAATTAAGATTTAAAATCTATTTTTATCGTTTAAAATGTGTTGAATTCCCAATACCTAAAAAAAAAAAACTAGAAAATAATAATAATCAATTTACGATATTCAGAAAATTAATTATATTATCCATCCTAAATAAATAAGACTATACGAATATTTATGAAATTTGATTGTTTATTTCTATATAACTTGACTTTGTTTAAATCTTTAACTAGGGAAATTTTTAATACCAAAGTAATAATAGCGAAAAAAAATTAAGGGATTTTTTCGAAATCTGCCCGTAAATATACAATCAAAATTTTCTTTAAAGCTTAAATAAAATCGTGTGAGAATTTTTTGATAATTGGCTCCAATAATGAAAAAATTGTCACATCTTTTGTTATCTGGTGATTTTAATGAAAAATATGACTAGATTGATTACTATTTTTATATATTGATACAAATTTCGGGAAATTGAGATATATTTTCCAACTCGAATAAAGCGCATTAAATTGAAAAATTAGCATTTATTTGAAAATGACGAAATTGTTCAAATGTTTGATAATTTCCCAATTAAAGCGTTTAACCCAAAAAAAACGCATTTTCTCAATTTCCGAAATCACATATAGATATACCCAATTATTACATCGCTTTTAAAAACATTTGAAAAACATCATTTTTTTTTAAAAAATTTAGATAATAGCCAGAAAAAAAGCCTTTATTTTATTAAAAAACTTGAATTGCGTTTGTAGCATAATTTATTTATTTTTTAGTTTATTATTTTATTCAACTTTTATTCCTAGAGAAATTTTTTTTAAAACAAGTAAAAATAAATTCAAAATTTCAATAAAATAAAACCAGGTTAGGCCATAAATAAAAATATCAAATATTTTATTAGATTGGCGCTTTTACTATATATATCATTATTGTAAATATTGTTCTATATTCATAAAACAAAAAATTATATATTTCGTAATTACAATTATAAATCAGAATAAAATTAAATGATTTTAGAGTATCTCTGTTTTTTTTTTCACTGAAAAACTATGATTATAATATTTCTTGTTTATTTTAAATAAAGTGATAGAAAATTTCAGTTTGTGTTTAAAGTCTTTATCATTTCATAACTAAATGCACACAATAATAGAAAAATGATGAAACTAAACAAGAATTAATAATGTTATTTATTTTACTATTGACGTATTTTTAGCTTTCCTCTTTTTTAATATTGGTTTTAAATGTAATTTTATAACATATATATTATAAATACCTCTGAAATATATTAAAAAAGATTATCTTACTAGTTTTCAGGAAAAAAAATCTTAATGTAGAAAAACTTAATTTTAAAATTAAGATCTAGTCTTAATATTAAACGATGAAAATTTCGATTAAATTCATTCTATTTTACTAAAAAAAAAATATGATTGTATATTTTTAAATTTTTTCAACCATTTTATGTATTAAATCAAATAAAAATTAATAAAAAAAAGATCTGGCTATTGAAAAATTTATGTTATATTTTAATTTTTTCTTAAGAATAAAACTCTTTTAATATATTTAAGGTGTACTTAAACCCATATTTTATTATTACCGACAGTTATCTCAATAAAATCTCTAGGAAATCATACTAAACTCTGTTTTCATAAAGAAATAAATATATCTAGTTATTTGGATAAAAAAAGTGCAATACTGTTATATATATATTATCAAGCACAAATTAAATCTAAAATAGTCTTATTTGGTTTAATTCAAACTAACATAATAATTTTATTACGAATATATATTTTTTGAGTACGAAAACATCTTCATATTTTTCAACCTTGGATATTATATCTTTTAAATTATTCCAAAAAATTCTTTAACTTTGACCCCAAAAATGTTTCGGTATATATTAAGGAATAATAATTTAACCAACAAAAAAAAAATTGAGAGAGTATTTTTTGGGCCTAATACTATGAATTCAATTGAAATATAAGTGAACATATATTTAATATATATATATATATGTATGTATATGCGTGATGATTTTTTTAGCTATTTTCTTATAATTTAAAATTAAAAGAAGCTGTTGGTCACAAGTTATGTATTATTACAATAAATAAAGCCAGTTATCCTAAAATAAAATAAAAATATCCCAATTAAATATAAAAAATTTCTAAATTTTTAAAACGTAAAAAATGAAAATTGGTTTTTTTAGTTCCTTGGGATAATAGAGCAAGTTTTTTTTTCGCATAAATTTTCCTGTTTTAAATTTTTGTTTAAAAAAATTTCCAAAAATTTTCGCTATCACACTTTTATATTATCTCTTGTTTGTTTGGTTTTAAAAGTAGCCAATTACTCTTTGATAATTTTTTTAGAAGAAAAGTGATTTTTATTTACCTATCTCTAACTGCTTCAATGTTGATAGACTTTTTTGTTCAATAAAATCCTTATGTAACAATAAAATTTTAACTTTATGCATAGATATCTACACCATTATTTTTCTCAACTCCATCGTTTACTAAAAAAAATGGTGAACTTACACTCAAATAAAGTTAAATGAATATTTGATGAGAGTGGGGTTGCATTTTTAGCTTCTATAGACTTTCCATTTAATAATTATTTTTTGATGGGTATTTTAACCTAATATTAGAATAACCCAAGATGTTATTATTTGTAAAGAGTGAAGTATTTTTAAACCTCCAAAAATATTTGATTTTGGGGACTATAAAATTATAACTTCTGATGATATATTATTTAGCAAAAATATAATAATCACCGAATATCATAATCATAATTATTTGGGTATTTATGATACTATTAAGAAATAATCTGTACCAAATTTCAATATGTTTTTTTTAAAATAAGAAAAATATTATATTATATTATATTATATATCAAATTAGTAGAAATAAATTATAATTATTTCTGTTTTTTAAAACCTAATGTCTAACTTCTTATAAGCTATTCCTAAATATATATTAAAATATAAATTTTAATTTTAAAGGAAATTTTAAATAAGGCTATTATAAACTTAATAGCAACTTTTTTTTTTTAATTTTAGAGATTGAAAAAAAAATCAGTTGATTTTAATATAAAATTACCCAATTTTTTTATATAATATAGTTCATATGTTTAATCTTCTATTAATGAATTAAATACAAATAAAAAAATAATACATATAATTGAAATTTGAATAACAAATAACTTTTTTACACAAAATTAATTTATATATAGATTATTATTTCTAATCTTTCACCGAATTTTTAACTCTTTAAATTAAATAATAAAGTTTATTAATTGATAATTTATATTAAATTTACAAAAATAGCCAAATTTTCATATCAGTTATATCTTATAAGTAAATAAAATCGTATCCAAAAAACTTTTGACTGGAGGAATAAATAATAAAAAAACAATATTATTTATTCATAAATATGTTTTAAATTGGTTAAACAATCCTTTTTATAAAAAAAAGTGAAAATTACGCCACTTTTCGCGTAAAAAATTCATATTAAAAACCTCTTAGTTAAATATCTTAAAAAAGAAAACAACCTGCGATTTAGAAATTTGCCTTAAAAATAATATAATAAACCCAAAAATTTAACTTTATATTCTGGAATTGACGATCCTTATGCTTTTTAGATTTTAGGAAAAATATTATTTGGGAAATTAATTTTTCGATTTAAATAATATTTAACAAGAATATGAGAGGCAGTTTTTTGAAAAAACGTTATTGTTTTAGTTAAACTTTGAACCCATCAATGATTAAACTTTTATATTTTACAGTTTTAAAATTCCAGATTATAAAAGA